>CM053029.1:551704815-551824815 GCA_028564925.1 Lithobates sylvaticus | reverse complement strand
TATATATATACATATACACATACATACATACACACACACGCACACACACACACACACATACATACACACACACATACACACACACACACACACACACACACACACATACATACACACACACACACATACATATATATACATATATATGTATATGTGTGTGTATATATATATATATATATATATAGTATATATATAATATTATATGTGTATGTATATATGTGTTTATTTTTATATATATATATATATATATATATATATAAACACACACACACAAACACACACAAACAAAATACAAACAATACAAAACACAATTATTCAAACAAAAAACCACAAAAAACCAAAAAAAATAAAATAAAAAAATAAAAACCACAGCCCCCCACCCTGTTCTTGGAGTATATATAAAAACTAAAAAATAAAAAGTATCTAGTATTGCAAAATACATTGTACAGATTGGTTTATACTGATGCCAGAGGCATGGACTGAAAGAGGAAGTAAACCCTGCATTCCTTATCGAGATTTTCATCTCATGTGATAGGAAAACATGTTTCCAACCCTTGCACAGTATAATGTATGCATAATCGCTGCTTACTTACTGTTTTTTAGCAGATTTCTTCCTGGATTCAGTAGTGCCATCTTAAGTTCTGTTTTCCGACTCATCTTGCTTTGTACACTGGTGTGCAGTCATGTTGGAACAGGAAGGGGTCATCCCCAAACTGTTCCCACAAAGTTGGGAGCATGAAATTGTCCAAAATGTCTTGGTATGCTGACACCTTAAGAGTTCCCTTCACTGGAACTAAAGGGCCAAGCCCAACCCCTGAAAAACAACCCCTCACCATAATTCCACCTCCACAAAATGATTTGAACAGTGCACAAAGCAAGGTCCATTAAGACATTGATGAGCGAGTTTTGGGGTGCAGGAACTTGACTGGCCTACACAGAGTCCTGACCTCAACCCGATAGAACACCTTTGGGATGAATTAGAGTGGAGACTGCGAGCCAGGCCTTCTCCTCCAACATCAGTGCCTGACCTCACAAATGTGCTTCTAGACAGCCTTCCCAGAAGAGTTGAAGCTGTTTTAGCTGCAAAGGGTGGGCCAACTCAATATTGAACCCTACAGACTAAGACTGGGATGCCATTAAAGTGCATGCACCGCAAAGCTTTTGACAATATCGTGTACATGGACGCAAAAGAATGAGGATTTTTGGTTTAGGGAACCAATGGAAATCAGTTTAGTGGTGACACTTCATTCATGTCACCACACAGCGGTGAGCTGTGATAAAATACAGCATGCCTGCATTTTATTGCAACGACAATGGTTTCCTATGTGCCCCAGTGGTGACTGGTGTTCTTTCAGTGTAGAAAAAAATACGTCAGCCACCACACTATCTGTAAACAAGCCCCAAAAGAAGAGACTGTGGCTATATTCGCTATAAGGAGAACTACTGACTTTCGTGTTTTGAGAAAATAAATAGTTGTGAAAAATCAGATTAAAAGGAGAAGTGTGAGATATATATATAAAAAACAAAAAACCCCAACCATACATAACTCACCTGTGGCTGCAGCTGAGAAGTGAGGGATCACATGACCTCTTCAGTGACCACTCTCTGCTCTGCCTATCCAGTCCTCACTGGAGCACCAGGCTGTGGAGGGTCGGGAGCAGCTGGCTCAGTGTGCTGCCGGTTAGGCATCTGGGTGGATTCCGACATTATTGCCGGGATCCCCGCAGAGCCTGGACCAGCTTTGGGACTTCTGTTGTCGGCTAAATATGGGTTACAGGAGTGCAGAAATAAATGCACTCCTGTGACCCACATGAAAAGTAAAACCAAACAAGCTTTGGCCATACTTCTAACTATTTGAATAATTGTACAACTATATAATATATTTTCAAGATCAATGTTTTTCTCACCTACCTGCATACCATGAAATCCAATACCACAGTAAGCAATTAAAATGGCAAATTTCTTCCTCTTTTGTTTTGGAGTCTTTTCTATATTCTCGGATACATTCTCCTCATTTAAATTGATGTCTCTTGATGTCTGATTATGTAACCCATCTTGATCCGTCACCATCAGCTTCTAAGAAAGACAGCACAATACATCATACACCACTTCCAGAATTTTTATTGGTATAAAATACAATACACTGCAGGAGTATTAAAGAGTTAACCCATACAAAAAAAAAATAAAAAAAAAAACCCTGCAAGGCAAAGGCATAATGAGTTAGTATGCATAGCATACTAGCTCATTATGAATAACTTACCTGAGAACGAAGCCCCCGAAGCGGTCCTCCTTCATCTCCACCGCTGCCATGTATCCCAGAGTCACTTCCGTGTCTCGCGGTTGCGGCGCTGTGATTGGCCGGAGCCGCGATAACGTCACTCCCGTGCATGCGCACGGGAGATGCCACTAGTGGCATATCGCCGTTAGCAGCGGCGTGCTCAGGGCACCTGCGCACCGCTGTCTACGGCGCATGTGCCGTAGACAGCTGTGCCTGTCTTTTTGCAAATATCTCCTAAACCATGTAGGTTTAGGAGATATTTCTTGGACCTATAGGTAAGCCTTAATCTAGGCTTACCTGTAGGTCAAAGTGGTCTGTAAGGGTTTACAACCACTTTAAAGGAGTTGTCGAGGTTTCTTTTTATAAAAATAAACAAACATGTTATACTTACCTGCTCTGTGCAAAACCTTTGATCCTCCTCTTCTGGGGTGTCCCCCTGGTGCTCCTGGTTCCTCCTCGAGTGCCCCCAGAGAGCCGCTTTCCATGGGGGCACCCATGCGGCTACGCACCCGAGTCCAGCTGCTGCGTCCATTTGCACATACGGCGGGACTTGGTCCCTCCCCCAGCTACCATGTCACTGGATTTGATTGACAGGTGTGGGAGCCAATGGCTCCTGCTGCTGCTATCAATCTATTCATTGAGGACAGAGACAGCGGCTGAAGCCAATGGGCTCATACACAACGCTGGAACGGATTGGGCTCATGTAAGTAAAAGGGGGGCTCTGGGGGCAGCTGCAGCAAAGAAAGTTTTCACCCTAATGCAGAGAATACATTAAGGTGAAAAACCATGAGACTTTACAATTCCTTTAACAAAGGCAATAATGCTCCAGTCAAGGCTAGTGAATCGCTGCTTGTTCTGTAAATGTCTCGTCATCCAGGAGGTCTGGGTGTAATTCAGTATAACGTCATCCAGTGATTAAGGTATGTTATAGGAGTAGTGCACAGAGAGGTATGCTGGTCAAATATGGCTCAACATTCATAACTGATGCAATCAAGCTAAATAGCATAGCCCATGTATTAGACATCTGTAGCTAAGTTTAATGGATTTAATAATAAAAATAAAAAAAAACTTAAAGATGAAGTCACCTCTGCATAAATTTCCCTTCCCCGGTTCCTCCATTCATCCTCATCAACATGCAAATTAAGTTTGTAACCACTTTAAGACCGCCCATCGCATATATACTGTGGCAGGGCAGCTCTATTGCGCAAAACAACGTAGCTGTACGTTGTTTCCTGCAATAGATACTGTGGGGGCGTGCGCTCGCCCGCTGCACAGAGGAGCAGCAGATGCACGTGTCTGGTGGACCCGATGTCTGCCGGCCATCCTCGGTACAGAGAAGCAGAACGGGGATCTGCCCATGTAAACAAGGCAGATCCCCATTCTGACGGGACAACATGGAGATCTGCTGTTCCTAGTGATCAGGGACCACGATCTCTGTGTTGTTCCTGTCAGCACTTCCCCCACACACTAAGAAAACACACTGAGGGAACACATTTAACCCTTTGAGCGCCCTGTGCCCAGTGTCATTTATATACTGATCATTTTTTTTAGCACTGATCACTGTATGGGTTTCACTGGTGGCAAAAAGTGTCACCTGGGCTCAGATTTGTCCGCAGCAATGTCGTAGTTTGTCGTAGCAACAAATCGCTGATCACCGCCATTACTAGTAAAAACCATTAAAAAAACCATAGTTCATAAATCTATCCCAAAGTTTGTAGACGCTATAACTTTTGCGCAAAACAATCAATATACGTTTATTGCGATTTTTGTTTTTCCCCAAATATATGTAGCACAATACAAATTGGCCTAAATCGATGAAAAAAAAAAATGTTTTTTTTACTTTTTCTTTTGGAAATGTATTATAGCAGAAAGTAAAAAATATATAATTTTTTTTCAAAATTGTCAGTCTTTTTTTGTTTATCGCACAAAACATAAAAGCTCTATTTGTGGGGAAAAAAGGACATCAAATTTTATTTGGGTACAACGTCGCTCGACCGCGAAATTGTCAATTAAACTAACGCAGTGCCATATCGCAAAAAATGGCCTGGTCATTAAGGGGGTAAAGCCTTTCCGGGGTTGAAGTGGTTAAAGAAAACTTATTTTCATTTCATACTTTATTTTAGACTTTGCAGAATCTTGTGTTAGCTATTCAATGTGGGCAGATCATGGCTAATGTGAAGGGCTGCAGGATGATTTAGATTAGGGGTCTCAAACTGGTGGACTCCAGCTGTTGCAAAACTACAAGTCCCATGAGGCATTGCAAGACTGACAGCTACAAGCACGACTCCCACAGGCAGAGGCCTGATGGGAATTGTAGTTTTGCAACAGCTGGAGGGCTGTCAGTTTGAGACCCCTGCTTTAGAGTGCATAGTGAAATCAGAGTACAGGGAAGGAGCCTGTACAACTGTGTAATGCCCCGTACACACGGTCAGATTTTCCGACGGAAAATGGCCTATCGGACCATGTTGTCGGAAATTCCGACCGTGTGTAGGCTCCATCGGACTTTTTCCGTCGGTGTTTTCGACGGACAAAGTTTTATCTCCTGCTCTCAAATTTTTCCGACAACAAAGTCCTATCGGACTTTTTCCGATCGCGTGTAGCGAATTCCGACGGACAAAGTGCCACGCATGCTCAGATCACATTACAAGACCAAAGCTATTGGCTACTAGCCTCTACGTAGTCCCGTCGTACGCAGCGAACGTCACCACGTTTTAGAATGATCGGATTTTCTGACAGCTTTGTTCGACCGTGTGTATGCAACACCAGTGTCGGACAAAATCCGTCGGAAAAAATCAGACGGATATTGTGGTCGGAATTTCCGACCGTGTGTACGGGGCATTAGACTGAAGAGGCAAGGCTGTAGTTAAGCATTAAAGGTACTTTTAGATGACAAATGATCGTTCTGTTTAATCTGGATTTTTTTGCAATGTTTATAGGTAGACATCCCTAGCAATCTCCCTCTAGGAAAAAAATGGATTGACTGTTTCTGATTTTTTAAGTTAACTGTTGTTATACCAGGTAAAGGTGGCAGAAGTGGGGTCTGCTCACAGTACAGATGTCTGGGTGCTTCCCCAGTGTAATTGTTTTCCAACCATTGTAAGGCCACACATTACTGATGCTCTTTTCATAGATAGATACGGGCGAGTTGAATTCCTAAATGGGTTTCTTGCCTTTCAAGAACTTAATGCGGAGCTAAACTTACATTTCCTTCAATGATTCCCGTCCCTCCCCGGCATCTTCTTCTGGGTGCTGGTCTTCTTTTTTTTTCATTGGCTGGCTTGCTATGACATCATTCCCGCGCATGTGCAGTAGTCAGTTATCCCAGCACACAGGGACAATGCCAGTGATATAAGTTGAGCTGTGCATGCACTGCTCTGTTTACATCCCTGACAACACTGTAAGCTGGCAGGTAAGGCGTATTTTATTGCAGAAGAGACATGTCTTATATAGGGGATAGTTTAATGGCATTTTTATTAATAATTTCTTTTTTTTACTAGTAATGGCGGCGATCAGCGATTTTTATTGTGACTGCGACAGACATTTTTGACACATTTTTGGGACCAGTGTCAATTATACAGCAATCAGTGCTATACAAATGCACCGATTCCTGTGTGAATGACACTGGCAGTGAAGGGGTTAACAACTAGGGGCATGTTGCTAACTGTGGGGGGGGGGGGGGCGTGGAGTCCGCGGGACCCGCGGTCCGACTCACAGAGGTCCCGACCGGCGCACACGCGATGGCACGGCGGCAAGTTTAAAGGGACGTACCTGTATGCCCATTTGCCTGTCCGTGCCATTCTGCCAACGTGTGTGCCGGTCGGGAACTGGTTAATAAAAAAAAAAAAAAAAGAAATGGCAGTATTTTCAGCTGAGTCCAATCAAATTTGAAAATAACAGTCACAAAGATCCTTATTCTTGCATTAAAGCAGGACTAAAAAAAGAGAAGTAGGGACAAAGTTCTTTTGGCCCCAATTCTCCTGTGGGTCATAGGAGTGCACTTAGTTCTGAACTTCTGTGACCCGTATTTAGCTGACAGAGGGCTAAAGTTTTCTGTTGGCTGACATCACTCAGCCGGTCCAGACTCTGGAGAGATCCAGACTTTAATGACGGGACCCACCTAGATGCCTGAACCGACACCTGGCTCAGCCTTTTAGCGCACTGCTGCAAGCCTGAGCCAGACACTCCCAGCCCCTCCACAGCCCGGCGCTCCAGTAAGCACTGGAGGGCCAGACCAGAGAGTCGGTGAATGACAGCCACCGGCTTTCTGAAGACTGAGAACTGAGCAATCAGCAGTCTTTAATCAGTTCTTGGTATTACAGAAGGCGGGACAAATGCTGTTTCCACCTGAGTATGATTTTTTTTTAAATCCCGCACTTCTCTTTAAATCTGTCAATTTAACCATTCCCTAAAAAAAACAGTTACATTCAAGGCATGGTATGAATGATAACTGTCAGGCTGGGTTCACACTAGAGCACGGAGCGGCTCACAGCAGGGGTCCGGTGCGTCTCCATTCACCAGTTCAGGTCCGATTTCACCTTGAGTTTTTGGCTGAATTCGGACCTAAAACGTAACAAAAAGACGCACAGGACCCCTGTGCAATTCGCTCCGGAGCCGCACCGGAGATATGTGAACAATCTCCTGCTATGCAAATTGGATGCAGGGAAGCGCGGATCAAATTCACAATAGTGTGAACCCAGCCTCACAGTTGCTTGTGCTCTTAACAGAATTGTTAACCATTTCGCTGGCCAAAGACCAGAGCACTTTTTGCGATTCGGCACTGCGTCGTTTTATCTGACAATTGCGCGGTCATGCGATGTTGCAAAATTGACGTCCTTTTTCCCCCACAAATAGAGCTTTCTTTTGGTGGTATTTAATCGCCTCTGCGTTTTTTATTTCTTGCGTTATAAACAAAACAATAGCGACAATTTTGAAGAAAAAAAACGCATTATTTTTTACTTTTTGCTATAATAAATATCCTCAAAAAATATATAAAAAAAATGTTTTTTTTCCTCAGTTTAGGCCGATACGTATTCTTCTACATATTTTTGGTAAAAAAAAAAAAAAAAAATCACAATAAGCGCTTATTGATTGGTTTGCGCAAAAGTTATAACGTCTACAAAATAGGGATTAGTTTTATGGCATTTTTATTAATAATTTTTTTTGTTACTAGTAATGGCGGCAATCTGCGTTTTTTATCATGACTGTGACATTATGGCGGACACATCGGACAATTTTGACACACTTTTGGGACCATTGTCATTTTTACAGCGATCAGTGCGATGAAAATTGCAGCGATTACTGTAAAAATGACACTGGCAGTGAAGGGGTTAACCACTAGGGGGCTAGGGAAGGGTTAAGTGTGTGCTAGGGAGTGTTTCTAACTGTAGGGGGGAGGGGCTGTGTGTAACACTACACTGATCAGCTCTCCCGATCACAGGGAGCAGAGAGAGAGATCAGTGACAGTGTCACTAAGCAGAACAGGGAGATGCTTGTTTAGTTTAGCATCTCCCCGTTCTTCCTCTCCGTGAGACGACCTCAGGGTATCCCCGCAGTGATCGAGTCCGCGGGACCCAACTCACGGAGCTCACGACGGGCACGCGCCGCCGGCAGCGCGCCCATGAATGGCATGGCGGCAAATTCAAGAGAGACGTACCTTATTTATCAGACTCAGAGACTTCTATAGGAGGACGGCCATGCAGGGAAAGTCTAGTATACAAGGAAAAGAACGGCGGCTCCATATGCCTGTCCATGCCATTCTGCTGACGTATATGTTCATGCCGTGGTCATAAAGTGGTTAAGCTATCAAAATGGCTGGTGTCATAGCTGAACACAAGTGCAGCACCATGGCAACTGCAGATCAAACAGAAGCTAGTTTCCTTGGCTGCAAAGTATAGGAAGGTTTAGTTGTACAGGGGGTCCCCGACTTACGAACACCCGACCTACGAACAACCCCTACTTACGAACGGGGTGCTGCGGGGACCCTCCGACATTTTTCATTCTTTTTTGGCGTCTTTCGGCCGTTCTGCGTATGCGCGGCCATACGGAGCTTCGGAAAATGCCGGAAATGTCCGTAATTTGCCGCGCATGCGCAGAACGGCAATAGACGGAACATCGGAAATGTCCGTAAATCTCCGTATTTGTCGGTCTGCGCATGCGCGGCCGACTTACGAATATTTCCGACTTCCGTACAGGCGGGCAGTCCCTAACGAGTTCGTAACTTGGGGACCCCCTGTACAGTAAAGCTTTGTAAATTGAGTCTAATAAAGCAGGAGGCCCCCTTTGTAACCGTCTCAGGGTGGGTGGAGGGAGCTAGAAAATTTGTTTTTTTTTTTAAAATCTCTACCGGAGTATATTCATTCTTCTTATGAAATAGAAATACTATGGATCATTTCCTGTTAAATTAATATATAGTATTTAAGATTACAATACCTGAGTGGGAACACTCGCTGCCACACTTAATGAACGGAACAAGACATTCCTGTAGAAGCTTCTTCCATGAACTCCTACAAATGTGATCCTCCCCATTTTCTCCCTGATGACAAAAAGAACAACTTTATTAAGCATTTCAGTTTAATTTTTCATTTTACAGATCATTTGTGAAAAGGTAAAGTATTCAGAAACAAAAAAGTAAGAAAAAAAAGTCTATAATAAATTAATTTTACAGGATCAAAAAACTTGCTTGCATTGAGTTTATTATCTAAAGCCTGTTCCTGTATCTCACAGTGATAGGTTTTGTAAATAGTTACATAGTAGGTGAGGTCGAAAAAAGTCCAACCTATGTGTGTGATTATATGTCAGTATTACATCGTTCAGGTGCTTATCTAATAGTTTTTTGACACTATCGATGCTCCCTGCTGAGACCACCGCCTGTGGAAGGGGATTCCACATCCTTGCCGCTCTTACAGTAAAGAACCCTCTATGTAGTTTAAGGTTAAACCTCTTTTCTTCTAATTTTAATGAGTGGCCACGAGTCTTATTAAAATTCCCTTCCGCTAAAAAGTTTTATCCCTATTGTGGGGTCACCAGTATGGTATTTGTATATTGAAATCATATCCCCACTCAAGCGTCTCTTTTCCAGAGAGAATAAGTTCAGTACTCGCAACCTTTCCTCAAAACCTCCAGACCCTTTATTAGCTTTGTTGCCCTTCTCTGTACTCGCTCCATTTCCAGTACATCCTTCCTGAGGACTGGTGTCCAGAACTGGACAGCATACTCTAGGTGCGGCTGGACCAGAGTCTTGTAGAGTGAGAGAATTATTGTTTTATCTCTGGAATTGATCCCCTTTTTAATGCATGCCAATATTATATTGTTTGCTTTGTTAGCAGCAGCTTGGCATTGCATGCCACTGCTGAGCCTATCATCTACTAGGACCCCCAGGTCCTTTTCCATCCTAGATTCCCCCAGAGGTTCTCCCCCCAGTGTATAGATTGCATTCGTATTTTTGCAACCCAAATGCATTATTTTACATACATGCCAGTTCAAAGTTGCTGCTTTGTTTCCGTACTAGCATGGACATTTTATGACACTGCCAGTGTAACATTAGATGATGATGGAATAAAATCAGTTGTAAAGAACATAACCTGAGACTAGACTGAGCATTATGTGTTCTGTCTGGTCTTGCTTACACCAAGCACCTACAAGACTGAGCGGTGTTCATCCAAATGCTTTCCTACCAGAGGGATCAATAAAAGTCAGTGAGCTTGTAACATCTGACATAAGGCTGACCTTGCAGGGAACACTCTAGGCAGTGGGATGCAGCAGGAAGAACTAGTGTGCAATTTAACTGGCCTTCAGCCCCGGTTCACACTAGAATGAGGTGTAGGAAACCCACCTTCCAGCACAGCATTCAAAACACACTGGCCTTGCGATCTGCAGCTGGTGTCACTGCAAAGTTAACGACACCCCAAACGCAGTGCGTTTGCCTGCACTGCATCTCACGGTACAAAAATACCACGTGGTCTGGACGCAGAGCATTACACAAAGTAGTGCATGCGATTCATAGTGTGAGCTGGGGCTTATAGTTGAAGGTGGTGGGTCAAGTAGCAAACATTAGGTGCACAGTGAGCAGTTGCTTTTATGTATGTTAGTAGAACTACGGCCTCCCATTAACCGGTTCCCGACCAGCGCACGCCAATATACGTCGGCAGAATGGCACGGACAGGCAGGAGGGCGTATACATAAGTCCCTCTTTAATGCCGTCCGTGCCATCGGGAGCGTGCCAGGAGCGGCGCGCTCCCGCGCTGGTCGGGACCCCCGTGAGGCCGGTCGCGGGTCCTGCGGACTCGATCGCCGCGGGGACACCCGCGATCGTCTCACAGGAAGGCTGAACGGGGAGATGCGGAAATAAACAGCATCTCCCCGTTCTGCCTAGCAACTAGTGACGCCGATCTCTGCTCCCTGTGATTGGCGCAGAGATCAGCATTCACTAGCTGACAGCCACACCCCCCCACAGTAAGAAACACACCCCTAGGCATACTTAACCCCTACACTGCCCCCTTGTGGTTAACCCCTTCACTGCCAGTGTCATTTATACAGGAATCAATGCATTTAAATAGCATTGATTGCTGAATAAATGACAATGGTCCCAAAAATGTGTCAAAAATGTCCGATGTGTCCGCCATAATGTCGCAGTCACAATAAAAATCGCTGATCGCCGCCATTACTAGTAAAAAAAAAAATATTAACAAAAATGCTATAAAACTATCCCCTATTTTGTAAACGCTATAACTTTTGCGCAAACCAATCAATAATAGCTAATTGCGATTTTTTTTTACCAAAAATATGTAGAAGAATACGTATCGGCCTAAACTGAGGAAAAAAAAAGTTTTTTTATATATTTTTTGGGGATATTTATTATAGCAAAAAGCAAAAAATATTGCATTGTTTTCAAAATTGTCGCTCTATTTTTGTTTATAGCGCAAAAAATAAAAACCGCAGGGGCGATCAAATACCACCAAAAGAAAGCTCTATTTGTGGGAAAAAAAGGACACCAATTTTGTTTGGGAGCCACGTCGCACGACCGCGCAATTGTCAGTTAAAGCGACGCAGTGCCGAATCGCAAAAAAAGGCGCCTGGTCCTTTGGCTGCAAATTGGTCCGGGGCTGAAGTGGTTAATTACTCTCTAAGATTCACCTGCTTTTGCATGAAACTCTAAAGATTTTTTAAAGTTTAACCCCTTTCCATGGTGCCACATATCTACGCATTTACTGCGCTCCCAGCACAGTGACGGGGGTCTCAACGAGAGCCCCGTTTCCTGTACTAACGATTGGGACCAGGAACTCCCGATTCCAGGTTACCCGATTGCTGTGATAGCCTCTGATTGGCTACCACAGTGATCAGTCAATGTGAAGCCTGCTCCTGTTTTTTGTCTCTCTGTGAATGGAGGAGAGAGATACATCGTATCTCTATCTTTGGTAGAATTGTGGGGTACCGGCGCTGGTTAGTGTTTTGCCACAATGTTATAAATTCCTATAATGAGCTGCAGTTTTATGCAATATAGTCACCCAAAAGTGACTATTCAAAATGAAGAGGAGGTAAGGTGAAAACCGCGCTGTTCTTATCCATCAAACATTGGGATGCCACAGCTAATTAGTACTATGCTGTGGTCCACCCACAAACTCTAAATCCCTAAAGTGCAATTACTGACCTACTGTTTGAATGCCGTGTTCAAATAAATTAAATTAAAGTCAAAAAACAAACAAACGAAAAAACCAAAAAATCAAAAAATATACCAGGTGCTCAGTGCTAGTTCCGTGCCTTGATCAGCTGATTCAAAGTGCTTTTGTGCATATAGGTATCATAGGTCACTATCACGTGATATATAGCGTGATGTGTGTTAATTGCAAAGTCTAGTGCTTCTACTGTTGCTATCAAATTCATTCCATCAGTAGCCCATCTTCACTGCCCAACGTTATAATACGATAAATGTGTGTTACATGTGACCTAGGCTTTTCAATAAGATGAAGTAAACATCAGTTTTTAAAGTTGTATAGAAATGTTAAAACAAATATTAAAACAAAAATATTGAAACAAAAATATTGAAACAAAAATATGAGTCCGTGACAACACCGCTTGTGCTTGATTAAACTTTAAATTTTCATAGTGCAGATTTCTTGCTTTGTGACCGTCACCAACTATGTAATGGATCACTTACCAAACCTTGGTAAGTATAAAGCCTGCGGTTACTTTAGGATAACCAATCCTATCTATGGCCTCCCTCTTTCTCTCAATTCCTGGTACAGGCGGTATACGGATAGACTCCACAGATGGACTCCGCAGGTTCCCCAGAAAATGAGATAATAAACAAGGGGCTTCTGATAGTGAAGTACGTTTTTCAAAGTTTTTATTTAAAAGTAAAATATCATAAAGACTCACATGGTCCAGTGCCGTAGCTGGCACTAAGCATATCCAGCCTTGTGTTTAAAATCAGGTTTCTTTTGGTTGGCGTGCGTCCTGAGCCCCCTTCCTGGTGTGAGATCCCTCTCCCGGAAGTGACGCGATCGCGTGTGATTACCCAGCAGCCTCTACGCGTTTCGCAAAGGGTTTTGCGTCATCAGGAAGCTACTGATGGAATGAATTTGATAGCAACGGTAGAAGCACTAGACTTTGCAATTAACACACATCACGCTATATATCACGTGATAGTGACCTATGATACCTATATGCACAAAAGCACTTTGAATCAGCTGATCAAGGCATGGAACTAGCACTGAGCACCTGGTATATTTTTTGATTTGATTTTTTGGTTTTTTCGTTTGTTTGTTTTTTGACTTTAATTTAATTTATTTGAACACGGCATTCAAACAGTAGGTCAGTAATTGCACTTTAGGGATTTAGAGTTTGTGGGTGGACCACAGCATAGTACTAATTAGCTGTGGCATCCCAATGTTTGATGGATAAGAACAGCGCGGTATCTCTATCTTTGTAGAGATTTAAAAAAAAAAAGTGTTTGAAAAAAAAAATATCTTAAATAATAATTGAAAAAAAATTACCTAGATCAAGTTTTGATATACAGTGGATACAAAAAGTCCACAAACCCCTGTTAAAATTTCAGGTTTCTGTGATGTAAAAAAAATGAGACAAAGATAAATAATTTCAGAACTTTTTCCAAATGTAATGTGCCCTATAAACTCAGTTGAACAAACTGCAATCTTTTAGGTGAAGGGAAGAAAAAAAAAATATATAAAAAAAATAAAAGGGTTGCAAAAGTGTGCACACCCTTAAACTAATACTTTGTTGAAGCACCTTTTGATTTTATTACAGCACGCAGTCTTTTTGGGTATGAGTCTATCAGCATCGCACATCTTGACTTGCCAATATTTGCCCACTCTTCTTTGCAAAAACACTCCAAATCTGTCAGATTGCGAGGGCATCTTCTGTGCACAGCCCTCTTCAGATCACCCCACAGATTTTCAATGGGATTCAGGTCTGGGCTCTGGCTGGGCCATTCCAAAACTTTAATCTTCTTCTGGTGAAGCCATTCCTTTGTTGATTCGGATGTATGCTTTGGGTCGTTGTCATGCTGAAGGATGAAGTTCCTCTTCATGTCCAGATTTCTAGCAGGAGCCTGAAGGTTTTGTGCCAATATTGACTGGTATTTGGAACGGTTCATAATTCCCTCTACCTTGACTAAGACCCCTGTTCCAGCTGAAGAAAAACAGCCCCAAAGCATGATGCTGCCACCACCATGCTTCACAATGGGTATGGTGTTCTTTTGGTGATGTGCAATGTTGTTTTTGCACCAAACATATCTTTTGGAATTATGGCCAAAAAGTTCAGTCTTGGTTTCCTCAGATCAGAACACATTTTCCCACATGCCTTTGCAAATTTTAGCCAGGCTTGGATGTTTTTCTTTGTAAGAAAAAGCTTCCATCTTGCCACTCTACCCCATAGCCCAGACATATGAAGAATACGGGAGATTGTTGTCACATGTGCCACACAGCCAGTACTTGCCAGATATTCCTGCAGCTTCTTTAATGTTGCTGTAGGCCTCTTGGCCGCCTCCCTGATCAGTTTTCTTCTCGTCTTTTCATTAATTTTGGAGGGACGTCCAGTTCCTGGTAATGTCACTGTTGTGCCATATTTTCTCCAAATTGATGATGACTGTCTTCACTGTGTTCCATGGTATATCTAATGCCTTGGAAATTCTTTTGTACCCTTCTCCTGACTGACACCTTTTAACAATGAGATCCCTCTGATGCTTTGGAAGCTCTCTGCGGACCATAGCTTTTGCTGTAGGATGCGACTAAGAAAATGTCAGGAAAGACCTACTAGAACAGCTGAACTTTATTTGGGGTTAATCAGAGGCACTTTAAATGATGGCCGCTGTGTACTGACTCCTATTTAACAGTTTTGAATGTGATTGCTTAAGTCTAAACACAGCTACATCCCCAGTTCTAAGAGGGTATTTCGTTTTTTTATTTTTTACTCCCCCCCCCCCCCCCTTAAAAGATTTCAGTTTGTTTTTCAACTGAGTTGTACAGTTTATAGATCACATTAAAAAGGTGGAAAAAGTTCTGAATTTACCTTCGTCTCATTTTTTTACATCACAGAAACCTGACATTTTAATAGGGGTGTGTAGACTTTTTATATCCACTGTAGGTCAGCGCCAAGGTCAGTGTTTGGGTCAGGGCCAGTATTTATATTGTTTCTTTTTAATTAGTATCAGGGTCAGTGTGTTTAGGTAGGATAAAAAAAATAGCAGAGAGCATCCTTGCAGAGAGAAAAAAAAAGTGTGTAAAAAAAACATAATGATATAAGATAAAAAAAAAAAGAGAAAAAAAAAAAAAAAAAAAAACTTAGATTAAGGCTTGATCTAGGTCAGTACCAGGGTTAGTGTTTAAAGGGGTTGTAAAGGTTCGTTTTTTATTTTCTAAATAGGTTCCTTTAAGCTAGTGCATTGTTGGTTCACTTACCTTTTCCTTCGATTTCCCTTCTAAATGTTTTTTTTCTTTGTCTGAATTTCTCACTTCCTGTTTCTCCTCAGTAAACTTCACACCATCATCCAAGCGGTGTTTAGTCAGTCAGAACAGCTTACTGAGGAGGAACAGGAAGTGAGAAATTCAGACAAAGAAAAAAAAAATTTAGAAGGGAAATCGAAGGAAAAAAGGTAAGTGAACCAACAAGGCACTAGCTTAAAGGAACCTATTTAGAAAATAGAAAAGGAACCTTTACAACCCCTTTAACCTCTTTCTGACCGCCCACTGTCATATGACGGCGGCAAGAAACATCTGTTGTTCTGGGCCGCCGTCATATGATGGCATTTCCTTTGCGGCAACTAGGGGGCGTGTGCGCCGCATCGCTGGGGACCCGATGCGCGTGCCCGGCGGCCGCGATGTCCGCCAGGCACCCGCGATTGCCCAGTAACTGAGCAGGACGTGGATCTGTGTGTGTAAACACACAGATCCACGTGCTGTCAGAGGAGAGGAGACCGATGGTGTGTCCCTTGTACATAGGGACACCGATCGATCACCTCCCCCAGTCAGTCCCCTCCCCCCACAGTTAGAATCACTAACATAGGGAACATATTAACCCCTTGATCACCCCCTAGTGTTAACCCCTGCCCTGCCAGTCACATTTATACAGTAATCAATGCATTTTTATAGCACGGATATGTCCGCCGCAATATCGCAGTCATGATAAAAATCGCAGATCGCCACCATTACTAATAATAAAAAAAAAATAATAATAATAAAAAATGCTATAAATCTATCCCCTATTTTGTAGACGCTATAACTTTTGCGAAAACCAATCAATATACGCTTATTGCAATTTTTTTTTAACCAAAAATATGTAGAAAAATACGTATCGGCCTAAACTGAGGAAAAAATTTGTTTTATAAAAAAAAAAAAATTGGATATTATAGCAAAAAGTAAAAAATATTGAGTTTTTTCAAACTTGCCACGCTTCTTTTGTTTATAGCGCAAGAAATAAAACTGCAGAGGTGATCAAAAATACCACCAAAATAAAGCTCTATTTGTGGGGAAAAAAATTATAAAAATGTTATTTGAGTACATCGTTGCATGACTGCGCAATTAACATTCAAAATGCGACAGCGCTGAAAAATGGCTTGGTCAGGAAGGGGGTGTTCGTGCCTGGTAGGCAAGTGGTTAAGTCAAAGGTCAAGGTCAGTATTTTGGGCAGAATTATTTTTTTTTCCCCCATTCATTTTTATATTAGTATCAGTGTCAGTGTATTTTAAGGTAGAATAAAAAGAAAAACTAAAATGTGCACTATTGTTTCTGGGCTTTACTATGGGTAGAAACAACAAATAAACATACACATATGTTTATCACTACGATTGCTGGGAGCAGGAGAATTTATTTTGGGTTGTTCTTTGGTAGTAGGTTATGGTAGTAACAAGAAATACAGCTAAATTAAAAAATTAAATAATTATATATATATCTATCTATATATATATATACATCATATTTTTTACTATTTTGGGCCAGTTTTTCTTTGATAATACAAAAAAAAAAAATCAGGAGATATCCATTTACCGCCAAATGAAAGCCCAACTTGTCCTGAAAAAACAAGGTATAATTCACCTGGATACACAAAATAGTTGTGATAAAATGCACAGTTTTACCAACACAGTTGCAAAATTGTGTTTAGGCATTAACATTTGTTTTACCATTAGGCACAAAGGGGTTAAGAAAGAAAATTCTATTCAAGTATGTCCTTCTAATTTAGATAAAGTCCCTTCTATCGCTCTCAGCTTCCTCCACATCCCTTTTTTTTTCCCGCTGTGATCCAACTTCCAGTTATAGGGTGGCTATATTCGTTCTCCGTGGTCCCCCTGTATGTAGGAACAGAGCCCCCCCTCCCTTGCCTACTCCCAAGATGGATTATGGACTACGGGATTTGTAGTGTGCATAGAGCAGTGCACATGATCACAACTAATGTACACTGCTCGTTCCAAACAAAGGGAAGTGAGGAGGAAAAGAAACCCTTTAGAAACGACACGATCTGCCCCTTCTAAAGTGCGCATGCGCCGTAGACATCAGCGCACGGCTTTATTGTAAATATCTCCTAAACCGTGGAGGTTTAGGAGACATTTCCAGCACCTACAGGTAAGTCTTAATATAGGCTTACCTGTAGGTAAAAGTGGATGTACATGAACATCTTTAGTGAATAAGCATATCGTTTAGCATCACTTTAAGCTCTTCTCTGGGTATTAGAGAGCACAGAAAAAATCTTGGCAACTTTCGTAATAAATAATAGACGTTGTAAATGTGAAAACACGCCAAAACCTTTTATCACTGTCCATGAAAGAGCTTTACTGCAACTGGAAGAAGTTTTTAAGGAAGACTCACCAAGCCATAAGTAGTCTGTTAGGAGTTTGTACACCTAGGCAAATAAAAAAATAAAAAATCATCAGCAAAGCTTAATTAAATGGTCATTACAATAACTGTCCTGTACAATAAAAATAGTTTTCCTTATTAAAATTTAATAGAAACGTTTTGTTCTTAAAGCGCAGTTCCACCCAAAAGTGGAAGCTCTGCTTATTTGCCTCCTGTTTGACAAGTACCTATCCACACTTTCGAAAGATCTTGCCGTGGCGAAATCACTTGGAAATTCAGCCCCCCCCCTCCTTCCCCCGCCGCTGGGCCATTCAGAAAATGCAGCGCACTTCGCCCATGCGCAGTAGGGAACCCTTACCACAAATGATGGCGGCAGTAAACGAGAGCCAATGAAAACATCGTCTGGGGTGTCGACATCGCTGGATTCCAGGACAGGCAAGCATCCTGATGTGAACAGTCAGCAGCTACAGTATGTGTAGCTGCTGACTTTTAATTTTTCCCTGGGAGCGGCGGAACGTCGCTTTAAAGTGTCACTAAACCCACATCATAAAAAAACTATCAATAAATGGTGTAATACATTCTGTTCATACTCACTGAGTCACTATGGGATTCTTTTTCGGTATACTGCAAAAAACCTGGTTGATCCTGCTGCTCTCTATCTCCACCTTCTGCCCATGTCCCCAATTCAGCTAGAGATTTTGCAAAGCAGTGTTGGCAGCTCTGCACATGCTCAGTTTTCAGTGATTTTCTATGCTGAGCATTTCTTCCCTATCACATCTGAGCAGTCCATATGACTATAGAGTCACACATGTGGGTGTATACACAGTGCTAAATGACAGCCCACTATAAAGGAAAGGGATGGTCGGCACTCAGGATGAAAGCCCACTCCCTCCTACTCCATGTCCACTTACCTCCCTCTTATTTTAAGACACAGGCTGGAGGGGCGCAACACAGCCTGGTAACTGGCAGAAATCTGCCCACACCATGTTATTTCCACAAAAGAATAAAGATTTAATTTCAAATATATATTTTACGACAATTTAAAACAGTTTATTCATATTAATGATTTGATTTTACTCTGTATCCCAAAGGCTGTTTTTTTTTGAACATGTGACCAGCAGTAGAGGACTAGAAGCTCCTCCTTGTTTATGTTTCCCTGCTGGGAAAGATCTGGGTCATGTGACAGCTGTATAGCGATTATGAAAAAGGTACTTCGATTTTTAATTTTTTTACTAAAATAGTTAGTGTCATCGTTCACATACAGACATAGAAGGGACAATGTAAATTAAACAGTGTGTTATTATTTTAATATTATTATTATACAAGATTTACAGCCAACAGCATGTTCAAGCCTTACAATATAAAGTCAGACAGTACAATTATAATACAGTTTAAGAAAAGAGGGGCAGGAAGGTCCAATATGGTTCTATATCATTTAACTGATTTCCGCCCGCCCACCATCAAATGACAGCGGGGCGGTGCGGTCCTCGTTCTGGCACGCCGTCATATGACGGCATCCCAGAACGGGCACGCGACCGTGCCGTGCTGCTAGGACACGGCACGACCAAGTCCGCGGCTCTTTAACTGTGTGATCAGCTGTGTCCAACCACAGCCGGTCACATGTAAACAAGGAAGTGCCGGTAAGCAGCGCTCCTCGCCTCACACTGACAGAGTGTGTGGCAAGGAGAGCCGATCAGCGGCATCTCCATGCAGGGAGACATTTAGGAATGTAATCAGGACACTGATCATCAGTGCCCTGATTACAATATTGCAAAACAGTGTCACAAATCAGTGACCACCAATGCCAGCTATCAGTGCCCACCAGTGACAGCAGTGCCCACCACTGCCCACAAGTGCCACCAATCAGTGCCCATTAGCAATGCCAGTCAGTGCTGGCAGTGCCCATCAGTGCCACCCATCAATGCCCATCAGTACCGCCTATCAGTGCCGCCTAACAGTGCTCATAAGTGCAGCATATTAGTGCCTACTCATCAGTGCCACCTCATCAGTGCCCATAAGTGCCACCTTATCAATGCCCACCAGTTCAGCCTATCAGTGCCACTGCCGCCTCATCAGTGAAGGCGAAAAATTACTTAGTTACAACATTTATTGACAGAAAAAAAAAAATAAACTTTATATTTTCAAAATTTTTGGTCTTTAACCACTTGCCTACCAGGCACGAACACCTCCTTCCTGACCAAGCTGTACCCAAATAAATTTTTTATCATTTTTTCCCCACAGATAGAGCTTTATTTTGGTGGTATTTGATCACCTCTGCGGTTTTTATTTCTTGCGCTATAAACAAAAGAAGAGGGACAAGTTTGAAAAAACATAATATTTTTTACTTTTTATTATAATAAATATCCAATTTTTTTTTTTTTTAACAAATTTTTTCCTCAGTTTAGGCCGATACGTATTCTTCAACATATTTTTGGTAAGAAAAAAAAAAAAAAAAAAATCCAATAAGCGTATATTGATTGGTTTGCGCAAAAGTTATAGCGTCTACAAAATAGGGGATAGATTTATAGCATTTTTATTATTATTTTTTTTTTACTTTTTTTTTTTTACTAGTAATGGTGGCGATCTGCGATTTTTATCATGACTGCGACATTGCGGGGAACATATCGGACACTTTTGATACATTTTTGGGACCATTCACATTTATACAGCGATCCGTGCTATAAAAAATGCATTGATTACTGTATAAATGTGACTGGCAGGGAAGGGGTTAACACTAGGGGGCGCTGCAGGGGTTAATATGTTCCCTATGTTAGTGATTCTAACTGTGGGGGGAGGGGACTGACTGGGGGAGGGGACCGATCGGTGTCCCTATGTACAAGGGACACACCATCGGTCTCCTCTCCAGTGACAGGACGTGGATCTGTGTGTTTACATACACAGATCCATGTCCTGCACAGTTACTGGGCAACCGCGGGTGCCTGGCGGACATCGCGGCCGCCAGGCACGCGCATTGGGTCCCCAGCGACGCAGCGCGCGCCCCCTAGTGGCCAAAATGTAGACAACGTCATATGACGGCGTCCCGCCACAAGAGCCGCACTGCTCCGCCGTCAATTGACAGTGGGCGGTCGGCTACAGGTTAAAAAAATAAATAAAACAGCAGTGACTAAATACCACCAAGCTCTATTTGTGACACGAAAATGATAAAAAATGTGTTTGGGTACAGTGTAGCATGACCGCACAATTGTCATTCAAAGTGCGACAGCGCTGAAAGCTGAAAAATGGCCTGGGCAGGAAGGGGGTGTAAGTGTCCGGTAGGCAAGTAGTTAATATACGGTAATGTGTAAAAAGAATTTTAGTACGTTGAATAGCCGGCATTAAGGAGGATAGGTAGGAGGATAGGTAACTCATGTCCCCATTAGAAGATTTACCTTCTATTCTTGTTTTGGTGGCTAGAATTTTCCCATCACATTGCACAGAGGCACACAAAAAAATGGATTGAGATGGACATGAGAGAACATGTAAGAGTAGAGGAGGGCTATATAGTTGAGCCAAGAGGTACAAAAAGAATCAGCAGCCCAAGGAAGGGGTCTAAAGGGGAAGTTTTGCTTTATGGCCTGAAGGTTAACAACCCACGCAGGGGATAAAACAAAGCCTTACAGGTTATCAGATTGTACACGGTGTGCACACGATTAACAGTATAACAGCACTATTACCGTTTAGGTTGAATACAAATTAGCCTGGAGAAGAGTAACAATTCACTGGTTGATCAGTTTGAGGTGACATAAGAGGTGAGCTTGGAGGGTAATGAGACAACTGTATTGAGGCTTAGGGGAGCAAGTGAGGGATCATGAGCATGTCCATGTTATAGCCGCCAATCCCAAAAAGCAAAAGCCTGCTGGCGAAAAAGGTAACCTGGAGCGGTTTGTAGCCGAAAGGGAAGCCTTCTGATGGGGATGGAGAACCAGTGGGTTGGCACTGAAGGGTCGAGTCCCTGGCCTTCTGGCTTGGATTGTGGCAGCTCTAGCTCTGGTCAGCTTTTCGGGAGAGAATACTTGATCCCCTTTCTCCCACCGCGGGATCGGTTAGGATCTCCCGAATGTAATTAGGAAGGAGGGACGGGAGTGATGCACTAAGCTCCCAGATCTTCATGCCTTTCTGCCTGGGGTGGGGGCTGCTGTGGTCTGGGCTGTAGGTCAGGGTTGCAACGAAAAGCCAGTGGTGAATGTGCCCCTGAAGTGGCAGTTCCTCTAGGGCCGAGCCTTTTGGCTAGGACCAGGGGAAATTTTTATTCCTGGCTGGAGGGCCGGCCATTGTATTGCACAATGGTCACTTTCACTCACTCACTCTCCCACTTCCTTCTCCCCACTTTCTTTTTATTTATCCCTTTGTCACTTTTTTGGATTTTTTTGTTTGGTGTATACACGTTTGTCACTGTGTGATTAGTAGGGAGTAGGTCCTCGGGCCTGCCCTGAACGTCTTGGGATGGAGGTGGACATGGCCTTCTGGCTTAGTTCACCTTCTCTCATGGGGTCTCCCTTCGTGGGAGTCCCACCAAGTACTTGGGTGGGTCTGTTTCGGCAGACCCTCCAGAGAAAGGGATCCATCTGGTTTCGGACAGATGGACCAAGTGAAGTACCTCAGTCCCCATCTGGAGCCCCGGGGGATCAGGGTAAGGTCTTTCCTAGTGGAGGACAGTGTTACACCCGTTGCACGTTTTGTGTATCACTCGTTATGTGTGTGCACTTTTTTTGGCATTGGGTGGAGTTTTTGGGTGCGTTTCACACGCCACTGGCTTTTAAAAAAAAAAAAAAAAAAAAAAAAAAAAAAACACATTTATGATTTTAGTGTATTTTTTGTGAAAAAAGCGAAATGATGAACATTTGCGTAATTATTGCGGGGCCCAAAAAAATCAGTAGCACTTTTTTATTCTACAGGTCATGTGCTTTTAGAAAATGTCTAGTTTGAGGGGTCTTTTCAAATTCTGAAAGCTGCAAGTAAAAAATAAAAACCTACAGATTTTTTCAGAGAAATTTTTGGCTACGTTCGATTTTCACTATTTTGCAAAAAGGCACAATATAAAATTTGCAAATATTTGTTATTTATTAACTCAATACAGGTTAAGCTTTTTTATTTAGTAGCGATTTAGCAGGAATTGTGTAAAATTAGCTGTGTTTTTATCTGCTAATAATGGTTTTAGTGTATTTTTGCCAATATATTGGTTTGATAAACATCTGTGCAAATACCGCGGGGTCTAAAAAATCAGTAGCACCTTCTTTTTATTCTAGAGGTAATATGCTTTCAGAAATTAGATGGTTTTGGGGTCTTTCACAAATTCTGAAAGCTGTAAGGGAAAAATGAAAACTTTCAGATTTTTTGTGAAATTTTGATATTTACACTTTTAAGTCTGTTCAATTTTCACCATTTCACAAAAAGGCACCATTTAAAAAAAGTTACAAATATTTGTTATTTACTAACTCAATACATGTTAAGCTTTTATATTTAGTAGGAATTTTGTAAAATTTGCTGTGTTTTTATCTGCTAATAATGGTTTTAGTATTTCTTGCAAATGTCTTGGTTTGATAAACATTTGCGCAAATACTGCAGGGTCCAAAAAAATCACTAGCACCTTCTTTTTATTCTACTGATCATGGGCTTTCAGAAAATATATGGTTTGGGTTGAGGGGGGGGGGGGGGGTGTTCACAAATTATGAAAGCTATAAGTAAAAAATAAAAAAGCAAAGGGAAAAAAAAATTGAAAAAATTGTCTGGCCACCTGAGTGTACAAAATTAAGCACAGGGCCTGGCAGCGAAAGGGTTAATACACACAACATGTAAATCCAGTTGATTTTATTATGACATAAACTGCATTAAAAACAATCTCAAAGAACAACATTTATGTTACAAGCGAGTTCAGCATGGGTATCAACCTAAATTACAAAGAGTTACAAATGATTTCTGGGGGCCTGAGGGACATAGTAAACAATGTTCACTATGTGTTTTAGTTTCAGTTTGTGAATGAACAGGAAGCCTCTTTACTGGGCACAGCTGTGCTGCAAACTGCAAAAGGAGATTGAGGACTCCGTGGCATCAATCTCTTTATCTCAAAAGTGAAATATCAGGGGTTTAGACCCCTGAAATTCCACCAAAACCCCTTTCCACCAACAGAATTGTGGGCGCACATTATGGTGTATATTACCTGCATTTGTGTTGTTACAATGGAGCACATTGCTTTTTTAATCACTTGCCGCCCGCCATATAACAAAATGACGTCGGCAAAGTGGTTGCGATATCCTGACAGGACGCCTTATGACGTCTTTCAGGATATCAAGCTGCTGGGGGCGCGCATCGTGGTGATCGTTGTTGCGGTGTGTCAATCTGACACACCGCAACTACGATCTAGGTAAAGAGTCTCTGACAGACTCTTTACCACATGATCACGATGTAAACAGGAAGAGCCATTGATCGGCTTTTCCTCTCTCACATCTAAAAGAACGCGAGTAGAGGCGAGTCAATCGGCTGCTCTCCTGACAGGGGGGGGGGGGGGGTCTGTGCTGATTGTTTATCAGCACAGCCTCCCCTTGGATGCCCGCCCAGGACAACCAGGAAGCTGCCAGGACCACCAGGATGGCCACCACACTGGACCACCAGGGAAATGCCAATCAGTGCCCAGGCAGCTGCCAGTGTCAAAGAAAAATGCTTGCCACTGCCACCAGTGATGCCTATCAGTTAAATCTATCAGTGCTAGCCATCAGTGCCCATCAATGCCGCCTTTCAGTGCCCAGTGCTGTCTATCAGTGCCACTCATAAGTACCCATCAGTGCAGCCTTTCAGTGCCCAGCGTCGCCTATCAGTGCCGCCTATTAATGCCCATCAGTGCCGCCTTATCGGTGCTCATCAGTGCCCGTCAGTGCAGCTTATCGGTGCCCATCAGTGAAGGAGAAAACGTACTTCTTTTCAAAATTTTCAGTCTTTTTTATTCGTTTAGCAAAAAATAAAAACAGCAGAGGTTATCAAATACCACCAAAAGAAAGCTCTAATTGTGGGTACAAAATGATAAATATTTAGATTGGGTACAGTGTTGCATGACCGCGCAATTGTCATTTAAAAAGTGACAGCGCTGAAAATTGGTCTGGGCAGGAAGGGGCTAAAATGCCCAGGATTGAAGTGGTTAAAAAGCTTTTTTACAATTACATTCATTCAGCTCTCAGTGTGGCAGTGTCATTTTATTGCAATGCATATCAACGCAGCACTCACAATGTACTGCGGATCAAGTGTTACCACAACATATGGTTGTGTGACGTCAACTTCCAGATTTTTAGTGCAAGTGGTTTATTTATAGTTTTGCGTTCCTTCAATTTTCACAATTTCACAAAAAGGCACAATATAATACATTTGCAAACATAACTTGATACAGTTTTAGCTTTTAGACTCAGTAGGAATTGCTGTGTATTTAAGCACTAACAATGTTTTTATGAACAAAAAATAAAAATAAAAAAAATAACTCATCACGGATAACCAACTAAAATCAGTAGCACCATCTTTTTTATTCTACTGGTTTTGTGCATTCAGAAAATATATGGTTTGGAGGGTAGTTTACAAAGTCTTAAAGCTGCAAGTAAAAAAAAAAAATACTAAAAAAAGTGAAAGTTTGCAAAAAATGGTGCACAGGGCCGAGCAGCAGAAGAGTTAAACCACTCCCTAGAATTCATTACACACCACTAACAAACCCTCCTCCACAGGGGAATCTCATCGGTAAGTGATTCATTTGTGCAACAATAGATACAGTCTTTAAGATGCCAAAAGAAATTGATTTATTACAGATCAAATGGCATTATAATGGCATAGTACAACAGTACAAAACTAGTAAATGCAAAACTTTGACTCACAATCCACTATAAAATTTTGAAGTGAAGATGCACGACATAAAATTTAAATTTACTAAAAAGAAAACTAAAATTGGAACAGACAAAGAAAATATTACCAAGTCAATCAAAATAAAATATATGGAAGTGCTTTGCAATGTCTGAATTACATTAATAAATATGAAATCCAAATTTTCTGGAAGTACATTAAGGTTCAGTTCACACGCGTTTTTTGGTGCTTTTTGTAGAAACGCAATTTAGTTCATTTAACATGGGTTCCTATAGGACACATTCACATCTATGCTTTTTTTCAGCCGCATCGTTTTTGGAAAGGCTCAGGGTCTTTTTTTGCTATTTTGGTTCAATAGACCTCAATAAATAAGCTGCAGAATTTGCATTTTTCATCTGCCCAAAAACAAATTGGCCCCCCAAAAAAAAAAAAAAAAAAAAAAAAAAAAAACGGCAAAAAAAGTAAATCACTGGAAAAAATCACGTGTGGAAAAAACACACAGCAAAAAGCACTGCAGAAACGACCAGAAGCAAACTGCATTAGGTGTGAACCGAGCCTTAAAGTGGTTGGAAAGTCAGAAGTTTTTTTTATCTTAATGCATTAAGATAAAAAGCCTTCTGTGTGCAGGAGCCCCCTCAATACTTACCTGAGCCCCAGCCTTCTGGGACTCTGCTCCTGATTGTCTGAGACACATCAGCGGCGCCATTGGCTCCCGCTGCTATCAAAGTCAGTTAGTCAATCAGGGGAGAGAGAGAGAGAGAGAGAGAGAGCTAGAGAGAGAGAGAGAGAGAGAGAGAGAGAGAGAGAGAGAGAGAGAGAGAGAGAGAGGAGAGAGAGAGAGAGAGTAGGGGCGGGGCCAAACGGGGTTTCCATGTCTGAACAGACACAGGGAGCTGTGACTCGGCTCGGGTGCCCCCATAGCAAGTTCTTGCTGTGGGGGCACTCAACAGGAGGGAGGGGCCAGGAGAGCCGAAGTGGGACCCGAGAAGAGGATGATCGGGGCTGCTCTGTGCAAAATCACTACACAGAGCAGGTAAATAGAATGTGTTTGTTATTTTAAGAGGAGAAAAAAAAAAAAAAAGACTTTACAATCACTTTAAGGTATATGTAGTTTTGTGTTGAAAAGGTGTATATCCTCTTCAAATAGATCATTGCCATTCATGCTCCTGATGGGATGAGTTGAACTCATGTCCGTCCTGTCCTCATAATTAAACTAGAAGTGAGAGGATCACTCAATGGGACAGAGACAGCAGAGACAGACATATTTAACCTTACAAAAAGACTGTTGCTAATACTAATGCCTGCTAAAGAATCTTCTGAGTGGCAATTTTTTGGATTCCTATTGCAATTTGTGGTTCCTACCACCAAGCACTATGTCACTACAGGACACAGTAAGTGATGGGGGAGCCAGCAGATTAAAGAACAGTACAGGACCAGTATTCCCACACGTCGGTTCCTTGGATAATTTCTACTTACTGCTACAGTGATCAGCAGCATGATAGGTGACCAACTATTTTGCAGAGAGCCCTTTGCCTTAGGTATTAGATTAGATTTTGTGAGTTAAAGTGATTGTAAAGTCTTGTTTTTTTTTTTTGTTAAAAATAACAAACACGTTATACTTACCTGCTCTGTGCAGTGGTTTGCACAGAGCAGCCCCGATCCTCCACTTCTCGGGTCCCTCTTCGGTGCTCCTGGCCCCTCCCTCCAGTTGAGTGCCCCCACAGCAAGCAGCTTGCTATGGGGGCACCCAAGCCGAGCTACAGCTCCCTGTATCCTTTCAGACACAGAGCCGCGGCCTGGCCCCACCCCCTTTCTCTCCTCATTGGGTGACTGACTTTGATTGACAGGAGCGGGAGACAATGGCTCCGCGCTGCTGTCTCAGCCAATGAGGGGGGGGGGGGAGTCCCGGGCAGACAAGACCCTCCTGCAACATCGCTGAATAGAGATGGGGCTCAGGTAAGTATTAGGGGAATCAGGGTGGCTGCACACAGAAGGCTTTTTATCTTAACTTCGTCCTTTACAACCTATTTAAACTTAAAGTAGAATTCCAGCCTAAACTTGACTAGTCATAAAAATGTCCTCTTCCCACTGCTAATGCCGCGTACACACGGTCGGAATTTCCGATGGAAACAGTCCGATGGGAGCTTTTCATCGGATTTTCCGACCGTGTGTATACACATCAGTCTTTTTCTGTCTGCATTTCCGACGGACTTTGGATTGAGAGCCTGTTCTTAATTTTTCGATCGTGTGTATGCAATTCGCAAAATTCTGACGCATGCTCGGAAGCCCTTCCCTTTTAGTGCTGTTGAACCTGTTGTATGTCGTGGTGTTATTGACCGTCGGAATTTTGGAATTTGGTGTGACTGTGTGTAGGCAAGACAGTTTGAGCGAAATTCCGTCGGAATTCCGACGGGAAAACCATCAGAGCTTTTTCCGACGAGAATTCCAATCGTGTGTACGCCGCCATTACACCTATACTGACTAACCTGTGTGAAGCCAGGCCTTCTTGTCCAACATCATCAGTGCCTGACCTCACAAATGCGCTTTTGGAAGAATGGTCAAGCATTCCCATAGACATACTCCTAAATCTTGTGAACAGCCTTCCCAAAAGAGCTGAAGCTGTTATAGCTGCAAAGGGTGGGCCAACTCATCATTGAACCTGACAGACTAAGACTGGGATGCCATTAAAGTTCATGTGCATGTAAAGGCAGGCGTCCCAATACTTTGAGTAATACAGTGTGGGTAAGTATATGCATCTTTTTTACACAGGTTAGTGAGGTCTGGAATTCTACTTTAATCACCACATTTTGCTCAGGCTATTTAATCCATCAAAGCTGAATTTTTTTTTTATTGTATTAAAAATTTAGAGCCTAACAGACCACCATGTGGATATGTCTGTCTTCACTCAGAGTCCAAAGTGTAATAATAGCAGGCCTTGTTCAGGTCTATTCAAGCTAAATTACATTTTAAATCGTGACCAATACTTCAAAAGCAGATTTGTCTGGAGTCACAGTGGAAATATTCTGTAGTTCCCTATCACAGCGGGAACGCCATGGGTAAGACCTGTTGCCTTTGACCAGTTCCAGCACATCCTGCATGATCTCTTTAATAAATTCCTGATTAGTTGGCTCAAGTTCATTTTCAACCACCCATTCATTTTTCGCTTTACTGTTGGAGAGTCTATGATGTGCCGACCCAAGTTCTCCACCGTGGCTTGAGACTCTGCGCACTACAGGCTGCATTCGCCCAATGTTTTTGTTGTGGTCCAAGGCAGATAGTTGTATTCTTGCTATGAGGCTGTCAATTGAATAGTGATTTTGCTTAGATTGGTATTTTAAAGCCGTGTTGTAAAACCCCTCCAGTTCTTCTGCATTGGAAAAATGGGACAAATGTTCAATATTCTTTAAAAAGTGGGGATTTAAGACTATTCCCTTTAAGGTACTGTGGGCGGTTGAACCAGGAGTAAGCCATTCTCGAGTTTTTTCTTCCTCCCCGTTTAGTGGAGCATGTTGGCACTCCTTGTATAGTGTGCCTGTGTGCCATCTGTGCTTGTTGGCAACATGATAAACAATGGAAATCCACTGTTCCCGCATCAGCAAGGGATTCTGATTACATGTCTGTGCGCACCACCAAAGGTGCTTTTTTGCGGGAACCACCCAGTGTGCTAGATCTGCCGCATTCGATTTCTTACTCGCAGTGGCAATTTTGCTGCCAATCGACTTTGCCATGTGCCACACATCAAACTGATGCGTTATGTCCTTGTGAAGGTCCCGCATCAATTTCCGAATGGACGTATGGAGATCTGTGCAAACTATTTTGATGTTTATGTTGCTTGCACGCAGTCTTTGTAAGCAAACATGGAATGCCTTTTTTTCTAGCAAGTCTGCATTTGTACCAGGCTGATGTTGCTCTATTTGAAAATCGACCATTTTTTTGGATTTGCTGTCCAGGAAGCTGTAGATGCAATATTTGGCCCTATGCCTTGGAGAATGAAATAGTCTGTCACCGGATAGAGCCACTGGGTTATTTTGCATCTCTTCTAGAGTCTCCAGGTGGTTTTTCTCCCAGTGATAATTTATTGTTGGAAATAGATATTTGTCCTGGTTGGTAAAGTGAGTTGACTTACTGATGCCAAAGATTCCCATAAAATTGAGCAAACGTTCCACCCTCAGGAAATTGGAACCACTACAAAGAATACCAGCAGAAAGCAAAAGGTTTCCCACGGGTGTCCTATCAATAAGTGGCTGACTCCTCCACAACTGGAACTTGTGTTTTTTAGAACAGTAAGCAGTAACACTTATTGCGGTGCCAATTCTATATTTCTGAAGTTTTACAATAGATCCCATACAGTTAGCCCTGGCCTTGCACTTGCAGGAAAGGAGAAGCTCATCCAAGCATGATTCAAAGACGATAAATTTATTTTCTTTAACATGGTCTCTGTCATTGGGCGTATCATTAAGTAGGATGTAAGAGCTGTCGGGGTCATTTGGATCGATAAAGATATCCTCGGTTCCTAACTTTCTAAAATCCTCCTCCTTTTCTTTAGCGGGCCTGTAACTTTCATCCATGTCTCTTCTTTGCGTTGGAGGACTTAGTTCTGAATCTGAAAGGGGAATTTCTTGTAGTTCAGAATCAGAATCACAAGAGTCATCAGTTGAAGATGAACAGAGAGGAGATTCAATGTTTACTTCAATCAGGTACTCGGGATCCAGTTCCAGGCTTGCTGGATCAGCGAGACTGCTCTCAGGTACATGACCAGTCTGCTTTGATGGGACATATGAGCGACGAGTAGATGACTCTGCTGATGCACTTCCCAAATTGCACTGGATACCAATAGACCGATGAGGTGGTCTACGGCAAACCTGTGATTTTTTGTTCTTTGTTCCAAAACTTTTTCTAAACTGAGTGGATTTGTGAAGTTGCCCTGGGAAATACTCTGTACACGTGCCTACACTCTTTGCATGCCTTTTTTTTGTTTTTTTTTTGCTTCTCGAAGAATCCCCATAAAATGCTAGCTGTGTTTCTTCTGTGCATGCAATGGAGGGGACAACCTCCTCATACGTTTGTAAACATACACTATCAATGGAAGAGAAGTCCGTTATTGTCTCAGATATAATTAACACAGGAGATGAACTCTCTTGCTCAGCCCCAGGTGAGATGGAAGCAATTTCTGTGTCTTCAAATTCCAGAGGCTGCCCAATGGTTTCACCAGAGATTGTAGTGCTCTCACCCCCCTCGAGCTTAGGTCTTTTGGCGTACGCATGGTCTGGTTCACAGTCATCTTGAAGGAACAACGTTGGTATGGATCCTTTTTTTAGCGTCCATCCGAATGGACGTTTTTCATAACAATCCTTTGCAAAGTGCTTGCTGCAGATCCGAAATGAGCCCTGCTTTCTTTCTTTTACTTTTCCAATGACCTGTTCTATTTCATCTGGAGGAATGCCAAGCTGTTGAAGCCATTTTTTTGTTAAACACGGATCTTTTGGAAAAACATGGAGGCTGTAATCTTCATCCTTTCTTCCCCACCTTGACAGGCATCCCCTCACATAACAGCCAGGCATCTATTTGAAGAGAAAGAAAATTGCCAAAAAGTACCAAAAAAGTACTGGTTGCATTGAAGAAACATACAAAAAACAAAATACCAACTGATTGATTAGACTAATGATGTAGAATATGAGACAAAACAGAAATATTAGCAAGTATTGTAACATAATTTTTCATGTTCAATATTTTTATTAGATTGACAGAGTAGTGTACAGTCATTATTCAAATCAATCCAGATGTATGTACCTACAGGTATACACTCTTACAATAATGTAGGTTCAAGAAAAATTTTCAATTTAACCACTTGACATCCGCGCTATGGCCGAATGACGGCCACATCGCGGATCCCAATTACCGGGAGGCCGTCATATGACGGGCCTCCCCTGTGCACGCTCCCTGCGCGTGCCCTACAGGCGTCCTACAGTCACTGAGACTCGGGTGATCAGCGATCCGAGTAAGGGGCGGGTCCTGACCCCTTACCATGTGATCAGCTGTCAGCCAATGACAGCTGATCACATGATCAAAACAAAAGCTCGGTGATCGTTTTTTTTTCTCCTCACGCTGACAGCGGAGGAGAAAAAAAAAAAAAGCCGATCACCGGCTTATCTCAAAGGGACATCGGTCCCGAAAAGTCAGAGGCAATTATGCCTCATGTATGCCACCTTGCAATGCCCACAAGTGCCACCTATCAATGCCACCTAAAAGTGCTGCCTATCAGTGTAACCCATCACTGCCCATCACTGCCACCCATCGGTGCCCATCACTGCCCCCTCATCAGCGTACATCAATGACGGACAAAGATTACCCATTTTACATTTTTATAACAAAAAAAAAAAAAAAAAAAAAAAAAAAATTATTATATATATATATATATATATATATATATATATATATATATATATATATATATATATATATATATATATATATTAATTTTTTTTTTTTAATTCGGCCTTTTTAAAAAAAAATTACAAAAAAATAAAAAAAATAAAAATCGCAGAGGTGATCAAATACCACCAAAATAAAGCTCCATTTGGGGGAAAAAAGTTAAAAAATTTAATTTGGGTACAGTGTTGTATGACCGCGCAATTGTCATTCAAAGTGCGACAGCGCTGAAAGCTGAAAATTGGTCTGTATAGGAGGGGGGTTTAAGTGCCCAGTAAGCAAGTGGTTAAGTTAACAACTTCAAAAACACAAGAATTTAACACTTTTTCATTAGAAGAATTTACACTCAGTTTTTCTATTTATTTAGGCAAGCGTGAATAATGTTTTTCTCTTTTGGGTTTTCACTAGTTAGTAATAGTCAGTTAATTGCAAACCTACTAAAACACATTTCCAGAATTACCGACTGTCTTCCCAAAAGTTACCTGAAAGCCAAAGTGTGCAATTACCTTGATGCTGATGAACTGGGTAGGGTTTTTCGGATACTCAAAAAATTTGCACGTCAAAACCACAAACAAAACCTGTGAAGATGGATGTGCAAAAAATGAGTAAACCTCAACGTTGGATATTGGCACGGAATATTTAGTTTTTCTGTCAAAAGATGGATTTCAGAAGACCACAGTAATTGACCGGTTCTTATACTTCTTCACAGGGAAGCACACATGGTAATAATTCCATACATTTCACAAACTTGCACCGTGACTACAATTTTAATCAATAATACAGTGCCTTGAAAAAGTATTCATACCCCTTGAAATTTTTCACATTTATCATGTTACAACCAAAATGTAAATGTATTGTATGTGATAGACCAGTGTTTCTCAACCCCAGTCCTCAAGGCGCCCCAACAGGTCATGTTTTCAGGATTTCCCTCAGATGAAACGACTGCGGTAGTTACTAAGGCAGTAAAACTGATCAAATCACCTGTGCAAATAATGGAAAGCCTGAAAAAATTACCTGTTAGGGCGCCTTGAGGACTGGAGTTGAGAAACACTGTGATAGACCAACACATAGTGGCACATAATTGTGAAGTGGAATGAAAATGATAAATGGTTTTTAATTATTTTTACAAGTAAATATGTGAAAAGTGTGTTGTGCATTTGTATTCAGCCCCCCGGAGTCAATACTTTGTAGAACCTCCTTTCGCTGCAATTACAGCTGCAAGTCTTTTTGGGGATGTCTCTACCAGCTTTGTACAGCTAAAAAAATGTTTGCCCATTCTTCTTTGCAAAGTAGCTCAAGCTCTGTCAGATTGGATGGAGAGCGTCTGAACAGCAATTTGCAGGTCTTGCCACAGATTCTCAATTGGATTAAGGTATGAGCTTTGACTGGTCCATTCTAACACATGAATATGCTTTGACCTAAACCATTTCATTATAGCTCTGGCTGGATGTTTAGGGTTGTTGTCCTGCTGGAAGGTGAACCTCCGCCCCAGTTTCAAGTCTTTTGTAGAATCTAACAGGTTTTCTTCTAAGATTGCCCTGCATTTGACTCCATCCATCTTCCCATCAACTCTGACAAACTTCTCAGTCCCTGCTGAAGAAAAGCATCCCCACAACATGATTCTGCCACCACCATGTTTCTCGGTGTGGATGGTGTGTTCAGGGTGATGTGCAGTGTTAGTTTTCCGCCACACAAAGCATTTTGCTTTTAGGCCAAAAACTTACATTTTGGTCTCATCTGACCAGAGCACCTTCTTCCACATGTTTGCTGTGTCCCCCACATGGCTTCTCACAAACAGGACTTCTTATGGATTTCTTTCAACAATGGCTTTCTTCTTGCCACTCTTCCATAAAAGGCCAGATTTGTGGAGTGCAGGACTAATAGTTGCCCTGTGGACAGATTCTATCACCTGAGTTGTGGATCTCTGCAGCTCCTCCAGAGTTCCCATGGGCCTCTTGGCTGCTTCTCTGATTAATCCTCTCCTTGCCCGGCCTGTCAGTTTAGGTGGACGGCCATGTCTTGGTAGGTTTGCAGTGGTGCCATACTCTTTCCATTTTCGAATGATGGATTGAACAGTGCTCCGTAAGATGTTCAAAGCTTGGGATATTATTTATAACCTAACCCTGCTTTATACTTCTCCACAACTTTATCCCTGACCTGTCTGGTGTGTTCCTTGGTCTTCGTGATGCTGTTTGTTCACTAAGGTTCTCTAGAAAACCTCTGAGGACTTCACAGAACAGCTGTATTTATACTGAGATTAAATTACACACAGGTGGACTCTATTTAGGTGACTTCTGAAGGCAATTGGTTCCACTAGATTTTAATTAGGGGTATACGAGTAAAGGGGGCTGAATACAAATGCATGCCACACTTTTCACGTATTTATTTGTAAAAAAAAAACAAAAACTTGAAAACCATTTATCATTTTCCATCCACTTCACATTTATATTGGTCTATCACATAAAATACATTTATGTTTTTGGTTGTAACATGACAAAATGTAAAACATTTCAAGGGGTATGGATACTTATTCAAGCCACTGTATGTATATTGTTTCCTTTCATTAATGTACCATATATACTCGAGCATAAGCCGAGGCACCTAATTTTACCACAAAAAAACGGGAAAGCGTATTGGACTCGAGTATAAGCCTAGGGTGATAAATGCACAGCTACTGTAAGTGGAAAAGAGGGTAAACAATACCCATTTGCAGCCTCACTAGATGCCCCCTTAGCTGCAGCCAAAATTTGGGGTCTCTGGACCCAAAGGGTCCCAAAATGACATTGCTGCAGATGGACACAGTTGACAGACTTTGGGGCCCCGTATCTCGGGGCTACTTGATGCTAGGAACCCCAAATTTGGTGTGCAAACCCAGTGGGACTATCACTACAACATACCCATGGGGTTCCTATCACCAAGTGACCCTGAGAAACAGGGCCCCAACGTCGGTTTGGAAAATGTCAAGCACTTTTCTGCAGCAGAGAATGACATTTTTCAAACCGACTTTGGGGCCCTGTATCTCAGGGCCACTTGGTGCTAGGAACCCCATCTTTGGATATGTTGTATTGCTAGCACCAGGGGTTCCTATCACCAAGTGGCCCCGAGATACTGGGCCCCAAAGTCAAGTCAGAAAATGTCATTCTCTGCTGCAGAAAAGTGCTTGACTCGAGTATAAGCCGAGGGGGGTATTTTCAGCACAAAAAAAATGTGCTGAAAAACTCGGCTTATACTCGAATATATACGGTAACTCATTTTAAACCACTGGCAGACTGCCAGTTTGCAATGTACTGCGGCTTCTGTAGCATAGCGATGTATCCGTATATCGCTACCTACCATCGGGTTTAGTGCAGGTGATTGTACACAGCAGGAGCCTGTCAGCAAGTCCCAGCCAATGATTCATGGTCAAGACCTGCTGTGTGCAATCACAGCCCAGAGCCCTGTGTAAACCATACAGAGCTCTATATGAAGGGTTAGTAAAAGCAGCACACTATACACACACATTACATATATTTAAAGTATAACTAAAGGAAAAAATTTTTTTTTTTTTTTAAGTTTTGGATAGAATGCTGGTCAGGTATTGTTGCCGTCTGTGCCCCGTTGTCCTGTTTACCATTATCATTGCATGTAAGAGAAAAATCCCAAATTTTGTGTTTTCCTAAGAAACATAATAAAGGGGAAATCTTCCAAAAGGGACACTAGTTCAAATAAGGACAGAAATTAAAAAAAAAAAAAATAAATAAAAAAAAACATGTTTCATAGTTTGTTATAAAATTTTGCAAACAGGTAATTTATTTCCTTCATTGATATTCGCTGATGAGGCTGCACTGATGGGCACTGATAAGGCGACACTGATGGGCACTGGTAGGTGGTATTGATTGGCAGCACTGGTGATGACAAACTGATTGGAGATTTATAGGCTTCACTGTGGGCACTGATAGGTGGCGCTGGTGACTCTCCACAATCGGGACCAATGTCCCTCTCGCAGCCGCTGGTGACTGGATATTTCTTTCCACCTCACGCTACCAGCGTGAGGAGGAAAAATAGCCGATTACTGTCTCTGTTTACATCCTGTGGTAAGGGGTTGGGATCAAACCCTTACTCCGATCTGTGATCAGCTGAGTCTCCTAGACTCTCTAATCACAGGGCGCGCAGGCCACTCAAGCACGGGAGGACGTCCATGGACGCCCTCCAGGCAAATTAAGTCCGCGCTGCAGCCGTCTTTTGGCTATAGCGCGGATGGCAAGTGGTTAAAGGGATGCATTTTTCTTGAGCTTATCTTGTGTTAAAGGTGCCGATAATGGCAGACAAACTCATATTCATGATATTAAAAGGAGTTGTAAAGGCAGAAGGTTTATCTTAATGCATTCTACGCATTCAATAAAAATGTGCAGCAGCCCCCCTCATACCTACCTGAGCCCCATCTCTGTCCACGAGTGTTTCCGCCGTACGGGACTCTCCCGCCTGATTGGCTGAGACACAGCAGCGGCACCATTGGCTAACTGACTTTGACAGCAGCGGGAGCCAATCAGGAGAGAGAGGGGTGGGGGCAAACCGCAGCCCTGTGTCTGAAAGGATACATGGAGCTGTGACTCAGCTCAGGTGCCCCCATAGCAAGCTGCTTGCTGTGGGGGCACTCACAGGAACGAGGGGCCAGGAGAGCAGAAGAGGAGGATCGGGGCTACTCTGTCCAAATCCACTGCAATAGAGCAGGTAAGTATAACATGTTTATTATTTTTATAGAAAAAAAAAAGAGACAATCACTTTAATTAAAAACTCAAATATAATACAAATTTTAGTGGTGCACCGAAATTTTGTGTTTTCAGCAGGCAGCCAAAAGAAATAAAAAAGGCAGATAATAAAGCCGAAAAGGGGGCGGGGCCGCCCCTCCAGTTGCCCCACGTGTCAACCTGGCACGCCCCTGGCAGAGTCCTCTTCTCCCTCCTCCTCTCCTTGCGAGTGTCAATGCAGCCTCACCACTTCCAACAGGACGATAACCCTAAGCACACAGCCAAGATAACAAAGGAGTGGCTACGGGACAACTCTGAATGTCCTGGAGTGGCCCAGCCAGAGCCCAGACTTGAACCCGATTGAAAGTCTCTGGAGAGATCTGAAAATGGCTGTGCACCGGACACTCCTCATCCAACCTGATGGAGCTTGAGAGGTCCTGCAAAGAAGAATGGGAGAAACTGCCCAAAAATAGGTGTGCCAAGCTTGTAGCATCATACTCAAAAAGACTTAAGGCTGTAATTGGTGCCAAAGGTGCTTCAAATTATTGAGCAAAGGCTGTGAATACTTATGTACGTGTTTTTTTTTTTTTTTTATATAAATTAAAAAAATATCAAACAAACTTCTTTCACACTGTCAATATGGGGTATTGTTTGTAGAATTTTGAGCAAAATAATGAATTTAATACATTTCTGAAAAAGATTGTAACATAACAAAATGTGGAAAAAGTAAAACGCTGTGAATACTTTCCAGATGCACTGGGAGGGTTGATGTTTTTTCAACTATACTTTTCTACTGTAGTGTTACGCCCTGCGTGGCGACCAATTTTGTTACTTGTTTACACCCAAAACTCCACCTGGAAAAACTTAGAGAAGTGAAGACCAAGTGGCAGTCTTACAATCCTGGGAAAACCTGTTTCCAAAATGTCCAAGAAGCCCTCAGAGTCCTAGTGGGAAGAGTTTTGACAGGAAAAGTGGGAACCCTGAACGACGGTCTGACAGAGCCACCTAGAAATAGTGGCACACCCTTCCTAGGCCCATCAAAAAAAATGGCAGAGAATCTGTAGTCTCTTTTTTGAATGCTGGAAGGGTCCAAAGTACAGCTAGGTGTAACTATATCAGGTCAGCCTACCACCTGGGCCAATCTGGAGCTATGAAAGGCACTGGAATGCCCTCCTTGATCTTGCGAATCAGATGAAGAATCATCAGGGTGGAAAGTCATAAATAAGGTGGTACTCATCCCACAGATCTACCAGTGCAATCCCTCTGCCAGCAGATCCCAGGACCTGGAGAGAAATCTGTTCATTTTATCAGTGGATGCTAGGAGATCCACATATGTTGACCTAGCCCCACCTTTCGTACAGGTCCCAGAACACCTCTTGGTTCACAGGCACTCTTCTGGATCCAGACACTATCGGCCGATAAATCGGCGTGCCAGTTTTCCACAGAAATGTACAAGCTCTGAAAGTATTCCACAGCAAGAACTAAGACGATGGCACCTTGGCACAGAAAGAATGGAGGTAAAAAAGCAAGGGGGCAGGGACTGAAACTTGAGTTTCTAACCCTGAGAAACACTGCCTCTAGTGTGAAAGGAGCCTAAAACTGGCCTAGATGGATCAAAATTGGCCCCTTCAACAGGGACCACCCAAATTTCAATCCATCTGTGGCCATTCCCGCTTGACAGAGATTGATCGAACAAATGAATTCTGTTGAAATGCTGGTGAGCATTTATGGCCACCCTAATGCCCCGTACCCACACGGTCGGAAATTCCGACGGAAAATGTCTGATCGGACCATGTTGTCAGAAAATCCGACCGTATGTGGGCTCCATCGTACTTTCTCCTGTCGGAATTTCCGACAGAAAAAATTTGAGATCCTGCTCTCAAATTTTCCGACAAAACAAAATCCGATCTGACTTTTTCCGATCGTGTGTAGAGAATTCCGACGGACAAAGTGCCATGCATGCTCAGATCAAATTAGGAGACCAAACCAATTGGCTACTAGCCTCTGCGTAGTTTCGTCGTACGCAACGAACGTCACCACGTTCAGAATGATCGGATTTTCCGACAACTTTGTCCGACCGTGTTTATGCAACACCAGTGTCGGACAAAATCCGTCGGAAAAAAATCTGACGGATTTTGTGGTCGGAATTTCTCACCCTAGGCTTATACTCGAGTCAATAGGTTTTCCCAGTTGTTTGTGGTCGGAATTTCCGACCATGTGTACGGGGCATTAGTGTGGAAGATAAGGAAAGAGTATTTACTTCTGCAGCACCCCTCTGGTACCCTAAAGGCAGGATAACCCCTCCAGAGGCAGGGAATGAGCCACTATTTACACCAGGCATGGATATAATGGGGAATCTTGGGTGCCAGTCACTTTTTATCTTTCTTAGAATTTAAATATCAAGCTGAGGAGCAGGTAGAGGGAGTGAGGGTTAGGGGTCCCAGATACCACAGCAGATCACTTACAGGACTCTTCAGATCCAGAACAAAGTCCAGCTCCACAGTGTCAGAACCTTTAACCATTTGCCGACCAGGCTTTTTCTGGGCATTTCTTCCTTACACGTTTAAATCAGTATTTTTTGCTAGAAAATGACTTATAACCCCCAAACATTATACATTTTTTTTATTTTATTTTTTATCAGAGACGTAGGGAATAAAATGGCGATTGTTGCAATATTTTATGCCATGTGGTATTTGCTCAGCAGTTTTACAAACGCATTTAAAAAAAATAAAAAAAAAATACAGTTTAAAATAAAAAAAAAGCACAAATATATACCCCCATTTTTTTTGTAAAATGTGAAAGATGATGTTATGACGACTAAATAGATACCCAACATGTCACACTTTACAATTGGGCACGTTCGAGGAATGGAAACAAACTACGGTATTTAAAAATCAAATCTCCATAGACGACGTTTTAAACACCTTTACAGATTACCAGTTTAGACATACAGAGGAGGTCTAGCGCTAGAATTATTGCTCTCACTCTAATGTTTGTGGCGATGCCTCATGTGTGGTGCGGACACCTTTACATATATGTACTCGACTTACATATGCGTTCGCTTCTGCGTGTGAGCATGGAGGGATGGGGGAGCCTTACATTTCTTACATTTTACACCTCCCCTTTAATTTAATTTTTTTTTTGATCACTTTTGTTCCTATTACAAGGAATGTAATAGAAATAAGGAGGACAGGTCCTCTTTATGAAGAGATCCGAGTTCAAAAAGACCAAAATCTCTCCTTTACCTTTAAAAGCAAAAGATAAAAAAAAAATGATTTACTTCTAGTCTGGACCGGAATTAATGTAATGATGTCACTCTGGTCCTCCAAGGCCATAGAGGCGACCAAAGAGGATCTACTCCTTGAACTCCTATGGGAGTGGCCGGCTGTTTCTCGGGTGAACTGGCGGAAACGATAAGCTCAAGAAACACCGGCGGGGGGCGGGGGGTTAGCGCTTCGGAAAGCACTCCAGCAGCTCATGAGCTGCTTCGACCGCTTTTGTGAGAAAGCCATCTACCGGTAAAAAAAAAAAAAAAACAATACCAGGGTTATGGCTGATATCTTCAGCCATAATCCTGGTAGACCACTTGCAAACTGCAACGTATATACACGTATTGCGGTTGGCAAGTGGTTAGGCTGACCCGGTGTTCTGTCCAAATGGGTCCGGCTATCATATAGTGTCCGCCCCATACTGCGCAGGCGCAGCGCATGCACAGTAGGGAGGACAAAGCCATTTGGAAAATTTCGGAAGATGAGCGGCGCCTGCGCCATGTGTCGAGGTGCAAGCCCCACCATGCAAGTGGACATAGGGCTACACAAAATTAGAGGGCCCCCTTGCGGGCTCGCTTCGCTCGCCACGCTTCAGGCACGGCCTCGCTCTGCTCTTTTTTATTCTAACTCTATGTTCACTTGGAGGGTGGGGCTTGAACCTGGACTCAAGGCGCAGGCGCTGTTCATCTTCGGCTATTTTCGGAATGTGCTTGTCCTGTGTACTGCGCATGCGCAGTCCACAGCGGACAGTATGTGATAGGGGACACAATCCGACAGGACACTGGCAACACTGCATGCGCGTTTTCAGATTCTGGTGCATCCTCCAATCTCCAGGCCCTTCTGAGACGACCAACCTTCATCCTAGCTCTTTTAAGCAAGGGGACTCCCCTGGATCTTCCCACCTTGGCTTCCTCCACACTGGGCAGGACAACCTCAGGACCACTTTAACATATGTAGACCCCAAATAGGCTTTGGGGCCCAATCACAGAGCTCCCATTAGTAGCACCTCCTCAAGCCTCAGCCTTAGGCAAGATACCTACCACATGGCCTGTCCCAAATATATATCCTTCCCCAGCATGTGGCTATGAACCTCCTACTGGCTGAAGGAAATATAAACAGTCATAACTCAGCCTGTTAGTGAATCTCATACTATGGCCTATGGTACCAGTGACACCTACTGGCGACAGTGAGAAATGCACAACCCAGCTGAGTTTAGGGAAAACCCAACCCAAACCCAATACAAAATATACAATTGGTCTGAGCTGCCGACAGCCAAATTAAAAGCAGGGGGGCTACACTTTTTTTTCCTCGCCAGTGATTTTGTTTTCTGCTTTAATATAGAGATTTGCGATAGGGAGGGATGATGTAACAAGCGGATCTCATATTTCATATGGTAGATCCATTGGCTCATCCGCACAGAGTCCAGTACAATGCACACGAATGTCTATGTGCCTGGAAGGCGGGGATGTTACATGTCAATGACAGATGCAGAGGCTGTACAGATCTCCCCGCACACCCGATTGGTTACACCTGTACAGGGACATAAAATAGAGTAATGATTTCACGCTAATATGCACCAAACACTTAAAACAAAATGTGAATAAAATATCACAGTGTAAAATTATAAATACACCAACACAGTGTAAAAATAAATCAATATATATAGTGCACTACGTGCTAAATATATATAAAATTCATAAAACACAAAATATCTTATATATACACAGTGAATTAGTGGTGAATAAATAATGTGCTCAGTGTGCTAATGACTCCAAAGAAAATTGTGTCAAAAAACAAAAATACAAATAAGCATGAGAGATATAGCTGCTCTTAATGTGTTTTATGAAATTTATATATATTTAGCACGTAGTGCACTATATATATTGATTTATTTTTACACTGTGTTAGTATATTTATAATTTTACACTGTGATATTTTATTCACATTTTGTTTTAAGAGTTTGGTGCATATTAGCGCGAAATCATTACTCTATTTTATTTGTGGTATTGTGTTCACCACTGGATTTTGCTGCTTTTTAAGAAAAACTTTTCTACACGTAGCACTTTTAGCTGATATTTAGCAGCTATTTATTGATACACTTTTTATAAAACATTTTTTACACGTGTTTTAATATATTGGGTTTGTGCATATAATCTAGTTTATTAACAGCGCGAAGGTCACCCACATGTACAGGGACATACACATGGCTCCGGTCCATCTGCACCCAGGGCTGTGAACCCTTCCCTGTACGGGTGTAAACGCCCTGTGTGTGAGGAGATCACATGGGGCACATCACTAAGGATGAGCTCAGGCGTGTTCGCATGCTCCACGTGCAGAGCCCGCCAGGAAGTCGGCGCAGCGCTGCGCTAATCACAGGCAGTGAGACATTGCCCCGATGTGCGGCTGCAGAGATCGGAAATGTCTCACTGCCTGTGATTAGCGCAGCGCTGCGCCGACTTCCTGGCGGGCTCTGCACGTGGAGCATGCGAACACGCCGGAGCTCATCCTTACACATCACCCATCTCCTGACTGCAGTGCCTTATGCCCCATGCACACCCGATGGGGTTGTGTAAAAAACACGCGTTCTTGCATATTTTTTACAAAACAAGCTAAAACTCCTCCCCTTCCTGGCGACAGTCATTGTTAATGACATCCCAGATACAGTAATCAGACGTCCGTTTTGCCGCGGGCAACAAATGAACATTGAATAAAAACACGCAGAACTGACCGCAGCAAAAAGCTACATGAGAATCTTTGCTGTGTTTGTCGTGTGTCGGGCAGCCTGGAATGAATGGGCTGCCTTGGGGCATCGCGTGAAAACATGCTAATAAAAATACAAAACAAAAACAAACATTTGTGAAATGTTAGGTGTGATTGGGGCCTTAGAGCTCTGTAGACACAGGTGGGCCTAGGGGCGCTGAGACAAGGGGGTGGGGGGGGGCTATGTGCGCTAAAACAGGGGGGGGGCTAGGCGCATTAAGAGGGGGGCTAGGCACGTTGAGACGAGGGGGGGCTACGCGTGCTAAGGCGAGGGGGGGGTACCCGTGCTAAGGCGAGGGGGGGCTACGCGTGCTAAGGCGAGGGGGGGCTACGCGTGCTAAGGTGAGGGGGGGCTACCCGTGCTAAGACGAGGGGGGCTACCCGTGCTAAGACAAGGGGGGCTACCCGTGCTAAGACAAGGGGGGGGGGGTACCCGTGCTAAGGCGAGGGGGGCTACGCGTGCTAAGGCGAGGGGGGGCTACCCGTGCTAAGACGAGGGGGGGCTACGCGTGCTAAGGCGAGGGGGGGTACCCGTGCTAAGACGAGGGGGGCTACCCGTGCTAAGACGAGGGGGGCTACCCGTGCTAAGACGAGGGGGGCTACCCGTGCTAAGACGAGGGGGGCTACCCGTGCTAGGGCGAGGGGGGGCTACCCGTGCTAAGACGAGGGGGCTACCCGTGCTAAGACGAGGGGGGCTACCCGTGCTAAGACGAGGGGGGCTACCCGTGCTAAGGCGAGGAGGGGCTACCCGTGCTAAGACGAGGGAGGCTACCCGTGCTAAGACAAGGGGGGGCTACGCGTGGTGAGGGGGGCTACGCGTGGTGAGGGGGGCTACGCGTGGTGAGGGGGGCTACGCGTGGTGAGGGGGGCTACGCGTGGTGAGGGGGGCTACGCGTGGTGAGGGGGGCTACCCGTGCTAAGGTGAGGGGGGCTACCCGTGCTAAGGTGAGGGGGGGCTACCCGTGCTAAGGTGAGGGGGGGCTACCCGTGCTAAGGTGAGGGGGGGCTACCCGTGCTAAGACGAGGGGGGCTACCCGTGCTAAGACGAGGGGGGCTACCCGTGCTAAGACGAGGGGGGCTACCCGTGCTAAGACGAGGGGGGGCTACGCGTGCTAAGGTGAGGGGGGGCTACCCGTGCTAAGACGAGGGGGGGCCTACCCGTGCTAAGACGAGGGGGGGCTACCCGTGCTAAGACGAGGGGGGCTACCCGTGCTAAGACGAGGGGGGGCTACCCGTGCTAAGACGAGGGGGGGCTACCCGTGCTAAGACGAGGGGGGCTACCTGTGCTAAGACGAGGGGGGGCTACACGTGCTAAGACGAGGGGGGGGGCTACCCGTGCTAAGACGAGGGGGGGGGCTACGCGTGGTGAGGGGGGCTACGCGTGCTAAGGTGAGGGGGGGGCTAGGCACGCTAAGACGAGGGGGGGCTAGGTGTGCTAAGATTAAGGGGGGGGCTATATGCACCAAGATGGGAGGAGCCTGAGTGCGCTAACATGCCAGGAAGTACACCGCTACCTATAGACTGTCACAGGAATGGTCATTTTTCAGGTAATATCTGAACTACAATGAACTTGTATAGCTGCTTCCTATAACACAGCCAAGGCTCAGTCTTCATATTCAGGTTCACTTTAAACCTACAAAACCCGCCCTCCCCCCTCCATACACAGTGTATGTATGAGAGCCATGTGTATTAAAGTCACTTCCATCCTCTATCATTCCTCCCCCCCGAATAACAAGCCATGCCGGTACACAGCACTTAAGACCGCAACACTCACTCTGATCGGCGGAACTCAATCATTCCGGTCCGAGATCCGCACCAAATCCGGCCACGCCGCTTCCGGGGTCAAACAGCATGCACCAATCACAGGCCGCCTACAACTCCCACAATGCCTCACTGCCGCTCTTTGAAGTGGAAACTTTATTCGTTTAAAACATTCACACTTGTAACACATAACTGCAGTCGTTCAGTACACAGACCCTGTGTGATCTTGGAGGGGAGGAGATGATATGAGGGGGACTCTGTTATATGGGGGGAGAGGAGATGATGTTAGGGGGGCTGTTCAGTATCTGGGGGTATGATATAGGCATAGCTCCCAACTGCATAGCTCCCAACTGTCCCTGATTTAGAGGGACTGTCCCTGATTTGGAGCAATGTCACTCTGTCCCTCATTTCTCCTCATTTGTCCCTCATTTTGGTCTAAGCTATATAAATATATATAAAATACACTTTTTTATCTTTCAAAAAGTGTTTCCCAGTGCTAAACCTTTCATCCAATTTCTAAATTGCTGCATTTGTAAATTTTAAAAGCCAATATAAAGGAATAGTAGTGGTAAAAAAAAAAAGCCCTTGTGGATTTGATTAACCTTTTTTTTTGGTTAATTCTCCTTTAAGGGGGTGTGGCAGGGGGCGTGTCCTATGCCTACATACGTTTGGTAGTAGGTGTCCCTCATTGCCATCTCAAAATGTTGGGAGGTATGCCCAACTGTCCCTGAATTGGAGCAATGTCCCTCTTTCCTCCTCATTTGTCCCTCATTCTGGTCTGATCTCTATAGTTGTATATAAATGCACTTTTTATCTATCAAAAGGTGTTTCCCAGCGCTAAACCTTTCATCTGATTTCTAAATTTCTGCATTTGTAAATTCCAAAAGCCAATATAAAGGAATAGTAGTGGTAAAAAAAAGCCCTTGTGGGTTTAACCAATCTTGTTTTTTTGTACAATTCTCCTTTAAGGGGGCGTGGTAAGGGGTGTGTCCTATGCCTGCATATTTTTGCTGATAGGTGTCCCTCGTTCCCATCTCAGAAAGTTGTGTGGTATGATATAGGGAGAAAGTAATATGGGGGTGTTTATGGTGGACCACGGTGTTCCCATCTTCCCATATCCTGACCCTGCCTGCTTGATGGTGACCTGTGGTTGGCGGCCTCATTCACACAGGCAGAGGTAAAGGCAGGCACAGTTTTACTGAACAGCCACCAACCTAACAGAGAAGATGCAACCACTCCGGAATGTACGGATGTCACAGCAAAAATCCCCCCTTTGTGTTCACCACCCAACCCAATCAAGTTATTGGGACCGTGCTGCAAAACTCTATAATGCACGAGGTGGTGACGCAGGATTTTCAGGCCTTGTTCACAGTTGATGGGGGGCTGGGAGGTACTATGTCTCCTCCTCACCGCCTGTTATAACCCTGAGACCCCCGCACCCTCGGGTCACATCCACATACATTACACACGCTTGTATCACCATTGCATTTTTTTTGTAAAGGTGGGTGAACTTACACTTTAATGGTGGCCATAAACACTTCGATAAATTATAAATTTATTTTTCAATTGATCTTCTCCTCATAGGAATAATTGATCTATAGTCGGCCAGCCATTTGAACGATATGCCACACATGGGGAAGTGGATTGCAATAGATAGGTAAAGGTTGAAGATTGATCTTACATTTTCGATTGCATTTCTGTTTTCCCTGAGCAATCTCATCATCTGACCAATTGAAATACAATCTGTTGTATACCCCGTGGCTGTACCTGGAGCCCACGCTTTGGGGATGGTCTGTAATGTTGCTTCGGACACTGGATCCTGTGTTAGGCGCCCACTTTGGCCCTTATTGCAATGCATTGAGTTAGCCACATGCTATACAGGGCCAGGGTCCATCACAATAGAACCCGGTCACTGCAGACCCCTTGGAGGGTATGCCCACCATAATGGGTAAAGCCTGGACTTTACAGTCCAGAGTTGTGAACAAGTAAGACGGGTCATCCTGTATCTCTGACTGTGGATATATTTGGTATGTATTCATTCCCTCTAGCAGGGGTGTCAAACTGGCGGCCCTCCAGCTGTTTGCGAAACTACAAGTCCCATCATGCCTCTGCCTGTGGGAGTCATGCTTGTAACTGTCAGACACTAAATGCCCCATGGGACTTGTAGTTTCGCAACAGCTGGAGGGCCGCCAGTTTAAGACCCCTGCTCTACAGTGTAAACTTATCAAAATTGGCACTACAATCCAGCCACTCAGAGCTTAGTGCCAGGTGGATGGCCGGATGTTACATTACACCATTGGTCAAATACTTTAAAGGAGAAGTATGGCTAAAGCTATTTTGATTATACTTCTGTAGGTGACATAAGTGCAGTGCAGAGAATATGTATTTGGTTCCAGCCAATCCCTGTGGGAGGGTGCCCAGTAGGTGGCTAGAGAATGCATAAATAGCCAGATGCAGCCCTGTTGTCCAGGAAGAGAAGTTCCCAGCTTTATAGGCTTCTACCTTTCTGGGCAGCCCAGCTGAAAATTGTACTTGTACTCATCAAAGTCCCAGCTGTGGCAGAGCCAGAGGGCCTATTCTGTTGAAACCTCTAATGCTAAGCAAGGTATTCAGCATCTGATCTGAAACAGCCACTGAGGACTTTTCTGACTGATATTGGAGGGAGATCTAAGTAGATGCAGTAAGTAGTGAGTACAGGCCTGAATGAAGGATCTTAGTGACTGTTGCTGCTAACTTCCTTAGCATATTCTCTGGTGACATCATTCCTTAGCATAATTCCCTAGCATATCGCTCATAACCCTCCTGTATTGAATTGTATTGTTGCTCTATTGTCTCCCTTTATATTGTAAAGCGCTGCACAAACTGTTGGCACTATATAAATCCTGTATAATAATAATATCCATAATAGTGCTTGCCTGGCCTGTGATGGTACTGAAAGCGTCCCGATGCTGTCCAGTTTTTGGTCTTTTTGATGGAGGAACTGCCCTGAGAGGTAGAGAGATCGTGAAGACTGTTCTCAAATTATTGCAGTGTCCATGGGGTATCCCACAACTCCCTACACCCTATCCAAGTTAATCAGCAATACATTTTTGCCACTTTGCCACCATATACCAGAATGACTGTGGCAAAGTGGTTGTGATATCCTGACCGGACGTCATATGACGTGATCAGGATAACACAGCCGGCGCGCCTGCAACCAGTCTGACACACCGCAATTCTGATCGCGGTATGGAGCCTCTGACAGAGGCTTCTTACCATGTGATCATCGCGTGAATCAGGAAGTGCCGGTAAACCGATTTCCTCGGTACACGCTGACAGGGAGAGCCAACCAGCGACTCTTCCTGTCAGAGGGGGGGGGGGGGTCTGTGCTGATAATCAGCACATTGATTATCAGCACAGCCCCCATAAAATGGTGCAAATCAGCTGCCAATCAGTGCCCAACACCCGGCAGCCTGTCCCCATAATAAACGTCTGTCAGTGCCAATCAGTGCCCAAAAAAGTGCCAATAAGTGCCCCATCAGTAATGCCTCTCAGTGCCCCATCAAAGTGCCAATCAGTAAGGCCTGTCAGTAGATCCTCATCAGTGCTGCATATCCAGTGCCACCTATCAGTGCCCATCAGTTTTTTTTTTTTAATTGTCGCTCTTTTTTTGTTTCTAGCGCAAAAATTAAAAACCGCAGAGGTGATCAAATACCACCAAAAGAAAGCTCTATTTGTGGGAAGAAAATTATAAAAATGTAGTTTGGGTACAGTGTTGCACGACCACGCAATTGTCATTCAAAGTGCGACAGCGCTGAAAGCTGAAAATCGTCCTGGGCAGGAAATAGGGAAAGTGCCTGGTATAGAAGTGGTTAAAAAGGCAACCTCTGGACCAGGGATCTCCAAACTATGGCCCTTCAGCCTTGACTGTTAATTGAACCAGAAGAATGACAGTTGCTCTGTGCCTGGCTGCTATTACACTAATCTGGGGAAGGGACCTGGGACAAAGCAAAGGCCCTTTCGGGGGGTGAGCGCTACTTCCCTTCATCCATTTTCTATTCCCACCAGCCACAGTCCAGCCCCCCTAAAGTCCAAAGGCGAGTAAACTGGCCCTTTATTTAGAAAGTTTGGGGGCCCCTGTTTTAGAGAACTATCTAACACAGAGTAGAGATTACCCAAGTCCATTGTTCCATAGTCTACCTCTCTGTGGGTTCTGGTTGTAGAGATCAGTCCCCCATAGCCGCTCTCCTTGCCAGTCTCTGACCAGTCCTGTCGGCATTTCCCTCTCCGATGTTATCATGTACAATGCTGTACAATGCAGGGCCGGGTTCTCACACATCCCATGGCCTCAGCAAAGGTTATACCCATTTTGGGCTCTGCAGGCAGTACCACCGCCAACCGCTACCCATCCTATATCCTTGTGAATGGGTGCCAAACTTTAACCACTAGCCAAGAGGCTGGCTCAAGGTTGAGGCGTGATATATACATAGAACATCACTGTTCAGCTGTAAAAAAAAAAACAGCCATTCACGAGACGGCTGTAGGGGTTAGTTCACCTTTCTAGTAAATTTCACTGTGCAGTCAAGTCAAGGGGCCCCAGTAGGTTGGAAATCATAGTGCAGTGTATAGAAATTGAGTTTCCCTAAAATAACATACCAAACTGTAGGCGGACTGCAAAGCCTGGCCAAAAAAGTAGCATTCTAATTGATCAGCGCTGTTTATCATATGAGCTAGGACAGTAGCTTTATTGGGCGTAGGCTGCTGTGACAGCAGAAGGGAGAGCACACTACGCATGTGCAGATTTCTGGACAAGGGAGAATATACTGCACATATGCAGACAAACCATGCAACAGCTCTAAGGAGGTTATTTACGAAAGGCAAATCCACTTTGCACTGCAAGTGCACCATGAAGTGCAGTCACTGTAGATCTGAGGGGGACATGCAAGGAAAATAAAAAACAGCATTTTAGCTTGCACATGATTCCATACTTCTCAACATTTTGAGATGGGAATGAGGTACACCTACTATCAAATATATGTAGGCATAGGACACGCCCCCATAAAAGGGAAAAAACGAAAAAAAGGTTAATTAAATCCACAAGTGCTTTTTTTTTACCACTACTATTCCTTTAAATTGGCTTTTAAAATTGAAAAATACAGCAATTTAGAATTTGAGTGAAAGGTTTAGCACTGGGAAACACTTTTTGAAAGATAAAAAATGCATTTTATTAGGGCTGGGGAAATGAAAGATTAATTCCTCGATTAATCGTTAATTTTTTTGATCGATGAAAATACTTTTGATCGGTACTCACCTCTCCGCCGGCTTCCGGGTCGTCAGCGAGTTCTGTCGGAGATTCGGTGACGTCACGGACATCAATGTCACCGGACTCCTCCCCCCTTCCCCAAGTGCCTCCGTCTGCTAACGAAGGGAAGGGGGAGGAGTCCGGTGATGTCGAAGTTCTGATTAAACGTAACGCGTACGGGGAGGAGCTATGCATGACGTCACCTGCTGCTGCCCTACGGAACTGTCAGCTTTACATGCTGTGTTTTTATCATCTTTATGTGAGTAGTTTGTGTTTGAACACAAAAATTAAATCTTATACTTAAGCGGTGAACACTTAGATATTTTATTTCTTCCCATGACCTGGCGTCCTTGCTGAGATCTAAGGAGACGTGGGAGAAGTTTATGGTCTGTGTTAACCCTTTTGATACCCGCTTGCATGGTCACCTGTTTGCACAGAGGTCCATGCCATAAGGTGAGAGTGATTAGTTAGACCGGAGGTGGAGGGATTGTCACGCTACTGTGGAAAAAAAAAATGACTTACGTCAGTGCTACAGTTTGAATTTAAAACGTATTTGTGTGAACTGTGAAGTTAAGTCATGGATTGTGGAAACTAACTAGTGTCGGGTGATTGTATATAGTGTATACCACATTTACCACTGACTAATGCAGAGTTGCAATACAAGGAGATCAGCTAAAAGTAGTTGGATCTGTATGTGCAATACAATTAATCGAAAATTAATCGATTAAAAAAAAAATTGATTAATTGAACACAAAAATTTTAATCAGTAACAGCCCTACATTTTATATACAACTGTATAGATCAGACCAAAATGAGGGACAAATGAGGCGGATAGAGGGACATTGCTCGAAATCAGGGACAGTTCCTCAAAATCAGGGACAGTTGGGAGCTATGTGATTGGATGATAAAATCAGCAGAGCTTCCCCTCATTTCAGATCTACAGTGACTGCACTGGCAGTGCACTTGTAGTGCAGAGTGGATTTGTCTTTAGTAAATCAACCCCTATGTCTGTTCTTGTGTTCATGGGGGCTTGCTCAACGCTCCATCTGTCCTAGCATATATAGGATGGTGCTTGTCACTCAGGATGCTCCTTGCAAAAGCCGCGGTTGGCCTACAGGTATATAATTTAAAGGAAGCTCATTTTCTCTACACTGCACCATGATTTGCAAACACAGGGGGCACTTAACTGCACTGCAAAATTACCCAGAAAGGGGAACTACACAGATGGCAAATAAAATAAAATGACAGCAAGTATAACCCTCCCTTACTCTATCCAAAATTAAAAAAAAAAAAAGTTTTGCCTTTAGTTCCACTTTTTTATTTTTCTACTATTTTTTTGAGACATATATTGTTTCGTGTTTTTTTTTTTTCTGCTAAGACAAGATACAAACTGAGCTTATAACACCATATAAGGCACCTTTTTCAATGGTAAATGCTTATTTAGTGTGGTTGGAATGGGTGGTACAAACACACAGTTGAGCCACGTGTGCAAAGGCAGCAGATGGGGAAGTTTACACACTGTGGTCACAATGCTTTGCTTCACATCCTCGGCAGAATTTATCCCCCCTATTGCTTTCAGCAGGCAGTACCGCAGTCAAACACGGCCCATATAAATGAATGGGGATGCGCCACAACTGCCTGTGGTGTTATAGTACGGCATTTTACAAGGGTTAATACAGGCGACATATCACATCCTCACCGCCTGTCAAACACAATTTAGCCAAACCTGTAAACTTAGCCTAAAAGTGACTAGACTATAATCTATAATCTCCTTTTACAAAGATTCTTCTACCTGTCAAAGTCTGATGGGCTGAAATACACTGTAGTTGGATGCTGTACAGAGTGGTACTCGTGTTTAGAGTCCTATGTGTTCATGGATGTGTGCCTGGAATGCAGCATCCGGCCGCAATGTATTTCAGCCTGCCAAAGGCAACCTGCAGGCAGGGGGGGCTGGATGTTGCACTTGTGCCTACCAGACACACCAAAACATTAGGATAGGATGCAGTGGTGTAACTAGAACCTTCAGGGCGTTCATCCGGAGGCTTGGGATAGTGGGGGACGAAGTTAGTGGGTGGAAAATGGGCGTGGTTTAAAGGAGCGTGGCTCAACAGGGATGTGGTTAGATTCTGAGATGAAAGAAGGATGGAGGAAGAAAGAGAGAGGAGAGAGAGAGAGAGAGGGGAGAGAGGGATGGAGGGACAGAAGGCCCAGATCCTACACCACAATAAAAATATGTGTACTCCAGAAAGTTCAATCAAGTACAATCAGCAGATAAAGATAGCGCTTCAATCATCCCAGCACCATGATTGTTATGGTGTCCGGATGATTGAAGCGCATTATTTCTATTATTACATTGTGATATAAAATTAAATCATTCAACTCACCATAATGCAGAATCAGTGGGAGCCCTGAGCGTGTCACCTGCCACGTTGCCTGCCACCAGATGCCACCTTATATCTGGTGTCCCCAGCAGCAGAGCCCCTCCATACATCAGTGTCCCCAGCAGCAGAGCCCCTCCTTACATCAGTGTCCCCAGCAGCGGAGCCCCTCCTTACATCTGGTGTCCCCAGCAGCAGAGCCCCTCCTTACATCTGGTGTCCCCAGCAGCAGAGCCCCTCCTTACATCTGGTGTCCCCCAGCGGAGTCCCTCTTACATCTGGTGTCCCCAGCAGCAGAGCCCCTCCTTACATCAGTGTCCCCAGCAGCGGAGCCCCTCTTTACATCTGGTGTCCCCAGCAGTGGAGCCCCTCCTTACATCAGTGTCCCCAGAAGCGGAGCCCCTCCTTACATCAGTGTCCCCAGCAGCGGAGTCCCTCTTTACATCTGGTGTTCACAGCAGCAGAGCCCCTCCTTACATCTGGTGTCCACAGCACCGGAATCCCTCTTTACATCTGGTGTCCCCAGCAGCAGAGCCCCTCCTTACATCTGGTGTCCCCAGCAGTGGAGTCCCTCTTTACATCTGGTGTCCCCAGCAGCAGAGCCCCTCCTTACATCAGTGTCCCCAGCAGCGGAGTCCCTCTTCACATCTTGTGTCCCCAGCAGAGGAGCCCCTCTTTACATCTGGTGTCCCCAGCAGTGGAGCCCCTCCTTACATCTGGTGTCCCCAGCAGTGGAGCTCCTCCTTACATCTGGTGTCCCCAGCAGCGGAGCCCCTCCTTACATCAGTGTCCCCAGCTATGCAGCAAAGCCCTCCTTCATGTGTCTGTCCCCAGCAGCGGGAACTACAGTTTCTGGCTTTCTCGTGTGTGCAGTGGAGAGGGGAGGAGCCTCAGATCGATCTGTGCAGTAAAAATAGGCTTCAGAGAATTTTCTACTTGTACACTGAAGAGAGAAGCTGATTGGCTGCCCCTCCCCTCTCCACTGAACACACCGGGAAATAGAGCCCGCCGGCCATTTTTGCCTAAAACATTCCCGATTTCCTGGGACAAAGGCAAAATCCTGGGAATTTAATCTGGACGAGCTCCTATTGGGACGATGGTCCCAGAATCGGATTGTCCCGGGAAAATCAGGACTGTTGGCAAGTATGGTGTATGTGACTAAAATTACACACAATATATGGGCTGAGCAGAGAATGCGCCTCTGGGGGAAAGAACTTTCCTCGTCACCCCGTGTAGGTCATCAAACCAGCCCAGGCTCTCTGAGTTTACTGGATTACCTACACAGTGTCACAATGTATAACCTAATGTAACAGGGATACCGCATGGAGCATGGGCAGGGCCGCCATTGTGACCCCTCATGCTTTGCCCAAGACCCATATATATATATAAAAAATAAATAAATGATTTCTATTCATATTTAGAAAATGTACACCAGAACCATCTTCTAAAAATAATATAATAAAATAATTCTAATAGCTTAACAATGCACTTGTAATACTTGTGTGTATTGGGATATAAATGCATGCCTGTAGTATATACTGTATATGGATACCTATAGGTCAATTTTGCTCAAGCACCTTTGAGTTGGGTTGTGTTCTCTTATGTGCGTTAGCATGCAAAATAGTTTTCTCAAGTATAAATAGCATTTGGTGATTTTGCATTTAGACTCTGCTGATGTTCCTAATACATTTTTGCGATTGGATTAATGTCTCTAATGTGCCTGCATCCTCACTTCCAGGTCATTGGCAGATGAATGTGTATGCTTATTGAGTGTACATATTTAGACATACAGTATGTTATCTTGGTTAACACTGTTTGCTTTCATCATGTACACTATAAAGTTTGTCAAGCTGCAAGCACTTCTCCAATCAACTTCCAGTTCTTTCAACTGTTCTCCAAACAAATCTAGTTCCCAAGCCACATTAATGTACAGTGTAGCACCCTCTACCTAGGTAGGTGCTAGATGTTAGGATTTTTGTAGGGCAGGTAAATTTAGGCAGGCCTAGCTGGAAGCTAGGCCCGTTTGTTTTAATCCGTGTGGGCTGGGAGTAGCAGCTGTGACTCACAGACAGCATCACTTCACGGTTACCTCCCTCTTGCTTCTAGAGGATTCTAGAAGAAGAGGAGGGGAAGAGAAGTGGAGCTGTTTAGGGTGTCTCAAGGAGCCCTGACCAATCCCCAACTAAGATTGGCAGGGGGCAGGCCTCCTTGAAATACCCGGGGGCAGCCCAGCTGGTGACGAGTTGTTGGGTGGAAGAATTGAGGATGGAGTACCACCTAGGACAGCTAGCACTAAAGACTTCCTATTTCTGCTACATTAAAGGGGCCCGCAGTCCCTCCCTTCAAATTGCGGTTACTAAGGCTTGGCTGAGTTAGTGTCAGGCCTAAACATGTTCTAGCTGTGCCTGAGAAGTAAGAGATGTGCTGGAGAGAGAGAGAGAGAGAGAGAGAGTAACCGTCTGCAAGCAAGAGATGTGCTGGAGGAGACTGTAGTAGCATATAGCATGTGTATATAGCTGTCCCAATTGATTGCTATACAATTGTTTGTTCCATGGGGCATCCCATAAATTCCTTTACCCATCCGAGTTCTATTTCCTCAATAAAACAACAAAACAAACTGGACTATTCATTGTCTCCAAGGTGATTGGGAAGTGACTGCTAGGCTGGCAGGGTGGCAGGTGGGTCACATCACTTAGCAGCCCCTACGGGGGTACCGCTACAAGAGTAAATTAAAAAAATATACAGTAGCATACCCAGGGCTTTTTTTCTCAAACAATAGGTGCTGGAACTCAACCACGACCCCTCCACCCACTCACACCCTCCAAATTACATCAAATAGTGGGTGTGGCCAGTCAAATTTCACGAACAGTAGGAGGGTCTTCAAGAGGCATTAAATACCAGGATTGCATTACATACAGAGTGCAGAGTTCAGGGGTTTTACACACAGAGTGCAGAGCTGTCACTTGTAAACACAGAAACTAGACTTCTGTGTTTACAAGTGATTGTGGTGAGCAGCCGCCCACAAGGGTCTGAGCCAGAGGTGGTGGAACTGAGTTCCACCAAGTTCCCCCTGAAAAAAAAAATGATATCTGAAGTGTTCTTTTTTATCTGGATAGTTGCTTTCTATTCATTACTAAAAAATGCAATGCAATTTTACCACTTGCAATGCTCAGAACTAATGTGGAGTGTGTAGGTCACTATGGCTAGTTATATTAATTTAGAGAATGTGAAATGGTCCAACTGTTATTTTTAATGATTTTTATATTAAATATTACAATTCTAAACATTTGAACAAATTAATTCATTCAAGGGAGAGGCATTTAAGTCCACACTGGCTTTTGCTTTTTTCTTGGTTATCTTTCCACCACTTTTGATGTATTTGTCCTTAGTATGAATGACCTGGATGTACTGGTCGGTGCTGCTGTTTTGCTGGTCACTGCTGGATGCGTTAGACATTGAGTCCGATTCTGTAAGGCAAGGTTCAAGTTTGTGCTTTGACTTGACTTTTCGGTGGCGTTCCACAAACTGTTCATCAAGGTCAAAGTTTTTCAGATTAACTTTTTTGCGATGATGTGGCTTTTCTGAGTCAATCTGAAAGCCTCCTTCCCAGGATTTATATTGCATGCGAGCTAGATCTCGCCCAGATATCATTTGACCATCATTACGGTCTCCAATGTAAAACCGAGGATTGTGACGGAGATCCGATAGTGAGCGAGGGCGGTTAGATCTGCGGATTAAATCCCTGTGAATTTCATCTTCCTCTTCCTCACTCAGGTGCGGTGAGTGCGAGCGACGTGGTGGTTGAACAACATACTTTCTGACATTTCTTGGATATAATTCTACTATATCACCAGACTCTTCCATTCGGAAATGTCTTGGCAGTCGTGATGTGGAACGGAGGAGTTTTTTACGAGATTCATGTTCATTAACTATATAATATCTTGCGTGTGGTCGATGAGGGAGAATACTTGGTGTACTGGACCCATGGCGTTCAGGTGTAATATGTCTCAGGCCTTTCCTGAACAGTGGCTCTGATAGGGCATCCTCAGCTTGTTTCTTTGGCCCTGCTGAATGGTAGTTCTTGGTTCTGCAGGCATCATTGGAGCTTCCTTGCTTTATACTGGGAGGTCTGAAAATGAAAACATTAAAGTTATTGTAAAGGATCATTTTTTTTTTAAATAACAAACATGTCATCCTTACCTCCACTGTGCAGTTAGTTTTGCAGAGTGGCCCTGAACATTCCTCTTCTGGGGTCCCACGGCGGCTCTCGCGGCTCCTCCCTGCATCAGATAACCCCCTAGGAGAAGCGCTCTCCCGAGGGGGTTACCTTGCGGGCCCGCTGCCGAGTCCAGCATAAGCATCCACAGATACAAATGCAGGACTCGGCCCCGCCTCCTGGCGCCAGCATCATTGGATTTGATTGACAGCAGCGAGAACCAATGGCTGCGCTGCTATCAATCTATCCAATCAAGAGCCGGGACCCCGTGGAGAGAGGGAGAGTGTGTCACTGCTGAAGAGATGAAGGGGCTCAGGTAAGTAAAACGGGGGGCTGGCGGGCCGGTGACTGCCAGGTGTTTTTTCACCTTAATGCATAGGATGCATAGCATTGCTTTAAAGTGGTTGTTTACCCCCTCGAAAAAAATGCAGGTTTAGGAGATATCCATGGTAGCTACAGATAATCCTGTAGGTATAGGCTAACCTGTAGTAAAAAGTGGTCTGTAAGGGTTTACATCTTTAATGCATCCATGTTAACATTGCATTGCAGCTAAATAATGAGATATTAAAAATACAATAATCATACACTTGAAACCAGCCTTTCTCAACCTTCTTTCATCAGAGGAACCCTTGCAATAATTTTCAGGTCTCAGGAAACCCTTGCTAAAATCAATTTATTGGTGGTGTGTGGGGAAAATTCCCTCGTACATTTGGGGCCAATGGGAGATGTACCCTCCCCCCTTACAGAAAGCAAAAAAGATCTTTAGACCCAAGGTCATTGGTGCCATGCAGCTGTCTCTGCCAAGTGGTGCTGGACTCAAAACTATGCAAGCACCATCTAATTTAATGGGAGATCAACCAGCCACTGCTCAAGGAACCCCTAGCAACCTCTAAAGGAACCCTAGGGCAGTGATGTAAGTAGCTCAGTTAAAATAAACGGAGTAACATAACGCAGTTACTTTAGAGGGTAACGAGTAATCTAACTGATGGTAACGCCGTTCCCATTACTTGGGCGGCGTTACCGCAATTACATCTACCGCCCGGGACCAGGTAGACGGGACTAGCGAAGGAAGTGAATGTCGCCGCCTCCATCGGCGAGATTGACACCTCGCGAGCCCCGTTGCCTGGTATGGATTTAAAGGGGAACCCCTACACCGAAAAAACGGCGTGGGGGTCCCCCCCCAAAGTCCATAGCAGACCCTTATCCGAGCACGCAGCCCGGCCGTTCAGGAAAGGGGGTGGGGACGAGCAAGTGCCCCCCCCCTGAACTATACCAGGCCGCATGCCCTCAACAAGGGGGGGTGCTTTGGGGAAGGGGGGACCTGCCCCCCACCCCAAAGCACCTTGTCCCCATGTTGACGAGGACAAGGTCCTCTTCCCGACAACCCTTGCCGTTGATTGTCGGGGTCTGCAGGCGGGGGGCTTATCAGAATCCAGGAGCCCCCTTTAATAATAAGAATATAAAAAAAAAAAGTCAGTTACTTTGCTGAGTAACTAATTACTTTTCCAATGTAGTAACTGAGTTACTAACTCAATTACTTTTTGGGAGAAATCATTTGTAACTTAACTAATTACTTTTTTAAAGTAAGATGACCAACACTGCCCTAGGGAACTGTGGAAACAGAAACTGTCCCACACAAATAATAGCAGATATTGGTGGAAGACCAGGTAGCAACTAAGGCACTGTAAATTCCCCAAAAAGTAAAAAAAACCTTCATGTTGAAAAAAAAAGAGCAGTCCAAAGGAATAGCCACAGAAGCAGGTAACATTTGCTAAAATCCTCAGAATACAGTATATGTAGTAGATCTGTGAATTGTCGGTGTTCCTTAAAGTGATATTAAAGGCAAAAAAAAAAAAAAAAAGTACTTACCTGCTCTGTGCAGTGGATTTGCACAGAGCAGCCGTTATTTTCCTTTTCTCTGGTTTCCCCGCTGGCTCTCCTAGCCCCTCCCTCCTGTTGAGTGTACCCAGAGCAAGCAGCTTGCAATGGGGGCACCCAAATAGGCGCACTCTACATGTCCATTCAGACACGGAGCCGCGGCTCTGCCCCTCCCCCTCTCTCTCCTCATTGGCTCACTGGCTTTGATTGACAACAGCGGAGCAAATGGCTCCTGCTTCTGTCTCAGCCAATAAGCCCCTCTGCCCCTCCCCCTCTCTCTCCTCATTGGCTCACTGGCTTTGATTGACAACAGCGGAGCAAATGGCTCCTGCTTCTGTCTCAGCCAATAAGGAGGGAGAGTCCCCGGAGAGCCAATGCTCTTGTCGTGCTGGAACGAGAGGGAGCTCAGGTAAGTATTAGGGGGCACTCACATTTCTTTAAAGGGGTATACATCACTTAAGACACAATGAATAAATAGGTAGCTGACTCACCCTGCTTATGGGTGGGGTTTCTGGAGCCAAAGAATCAATATGCAAAAAAAGGTATGACTGGAGCTCAAGGAGAAGGCTCAAGTCAAAAAACGGGGCTAAACATAGAAACACACTGCAGAATGTACAAAGCCAACATTTTATTCAACAATTCAAATGACAATTAGGAAGCATATCAAAGCCTTCACTGTACCACCAATATAAACATTCAATGTGTCAGCTGTAGGGTTATGGAGGCACATCAGCAACTCCCAGTCCCTTGGTATGAATGGATGAATGTCTGGGAGCCTGTGTTGTTTTTCATTTTCATTTCTTGACAACGTTGTCATGAATGTTTTTATTGATGGTACGGTAAATGTTCTGATATGCTTCCTAATTGTCATTTGAATTGTTGAATAAAATTTTGGCTTTGTACATGCTGCAGTGTGTTTCTATGTGGAGTCCCGTTACTTGACTTGAGCTCCAGTCATACCTTTGCAAGTATTAGGGGGGGGGGGGCTGCTGCACACAGACGGTCTGTTTGCCTTTATGCACAGAATGAACCACTCTAAGTAATAACTTTAAGAAGGCTATGTCACAATAAAAAAAAAAATAGGTATTATAAAAACCTGATATTAAAACAGACCTTGCCTCATGAAAATTATTCCCCATATGCTTGTAAACTTATTTACAAGCATGTCCTATGCCGCCATCCTTGTTTTCTTTATCACCAGGAGCCTGTTGTCTCTTCCTGGTTCTTGTAACCGACCCCCTGATCACTCGGTTCCAGATCTCACCCGTGAACAGGTGGAGATCTGCTGCCACGTCTTTTACATCACATGTTGCCATGGTGTCGGTAGGTCTCTGCCGTCAGTGTCCTTTGGGATACATGTTCGCATTTCCATCTGCGCTTGTACAAGATCTGGCGCTATGTCTTTCACCAGGGGCGTTGCTAGGTCTACAAAAGCTCTGGGGCTAGAGCCAATAGCAGCAGAGTAAAGAAAGTCATACCTTTGGGCAGGCATACACATGTATATACAGTAACATACGTGTGTGTATGTATCCCCAGAGAACCCCCCCACTTACATCAGGGTTCCCAGAGAGCCCCCTCCTTACAACAGAGTCCCCTGAGGGCCTCCCCTTACATTAGGGTCCCCAGAGAGCCTCCCCCTTAAATCAGGGTCCCCAGAGAGCCTCCCCTTGAATCAGGGTCCTCAGAGAGCCCCCCACATACATCAGGGTTCCCAGAGAGCCTCCCCTTGCATCAGGGTCCCCAGAGAGCCTCCCACATACATCAGGGTTCCTACAGAGCCTCCCCTTGCATCAGGGTCCCCAGAGAGCCTCCCCTTGCATCAGGGTCCCCAGAAAGCCCCCCACATACATCAGGGATTTTCCAGAGAGCCTCCCCTTGCATCAGGGTCCCCAGAGAGCCACCCCTTGCATCAGGGTCCCCAGAGAGCCCCCCACATACATCAGGGTTCCCAGAGAGCCCCCCTTACATTAGGGTCCCCAGAGAGCCTCCCCCTTAAATCAGGGTCCCCAGATAGCCCCCCCCCCCACTTACATCAGGGTCCCCAGAGAGCATCCCCTCCCCTTGGGGACCCCTGCAGAAACTCTGGGCTATGGGCCCCAGATTCAGGGCTATAGCCGCAAAAGCCACCCCCTAGCGATGCCACTGTCTTTCACACTACAAAGTACCATAGTTTTAAGAGAACACATAAGAATTTGGCACCTACGGCCCTGCAGCTTTCTCGGATGCATAATATGTATCCTAGAAAACTGGGGGTGTAGAAGGGCCACATCACTGAAGCTAGGTGAGGAAAAGGTAGTAAATATTAGATAAAATCTTCAGGTTATCCATAACCATTGTAACCAATGTCCAAATGGCCCCAGTGGTGGCCTCAATCACCAAGCATCTCACCACTTGGGCCTAAAATATAACTTTTATTTAAAAATGTAGGTAGAAACATAGAAAAGTGATGGCAGAAAAAGACAGAGTAGTCCATCGAGTCCTCCCATTTTATTTATTTTTAGTTTTTTGGGGGTTTTTTCTTTTTTTTATAGTTTTTTTTCATTCACTTTGTTGTCTGACTATAGATCCATGTTTATCCCAAGCATGTTTGAAGACATTTACTGTTGACTGTCTCACTACCTCTGTTGGTAGCTTATTGCAATCATCAACTACCCTTTCAGTAAAATAATACGTAAAAATACGTTTTAATCTTAGTTTCATAACTTTTAAATCCAACGTGGCTTGATGTTTTCAAACGAGATGCTTTGTCAGGGGTGATTAAGGTAAAAAATTTTTTTTAGAAATCAATAGACATGTGCGATTAGTTTCGAATTACGAATTTTTACGAATACGAATTCTGTACGAAATTTCGTTTACGAATTTCGGATCCAAATTATCCGAATCCAAACTACCAAATAACTAATTTCAACTAATATGAAAGAAATTATAGCGATCATTAACGATTTGTAACGATTTGTACGTATTCGTAAACAAAATTTCGGATTTCGTACCTTCTCTGAGTGATTGGTGAACAATAGACAATAGACTTGTGTTATGTAACGTTAATACATTTTCGGATAATTTGTTATTATTCGTAGAGTGTCGTTATTCGTTATCCAAATTAACGCTTCGTAACGATTCGTACGAAATTCGTATATTTCGCACGAATCCGAATTAAATTTCGTACCACGAATTACGATTTTTTTTTTTTTTATATACGGAACGGAATGAAACTAATTTTTTGACGGCTCCCATGTCTAGAAATCAATATTAATCCATTACATAGTGTTGAAATAACCTTACAACAAATTGGACATACCTGTTTGAAACATGCTCTGCCCTTTGCGGTTTCACCCTAGACCCAGAAGGGCTTGGAATAACATTTGGGGGATGTGGCACAACCACGCGAGGAGCTGATTGGGAGATAGTTTGTATCTGGCTGCGCTTGCTGCCTGGGGATTCAAAGTTCACCACGCTTCCATTCTTCCGGGGAGTGGATGAATGCGCAGAAGACTCTTGGCTGATGATGTCACTCTCTGGATCCCGCTTTTTTTCAGGTACTTCCTTATGCAGGAATCGGGCTGTAGAACACATATAATTATATCACACATCCTATTTATGCATTCTGATTATATAGACATAAAACATTTTATTACTAATAGTTCTATAACTAATCTGGATGTTATTGTATATTTTTGTTGTATTTTTGGAAACTCAATAAAAATTTTTTATAAAGTTAAAAAAAAAAAAACTGAGAAAGGGAACCACCGCTCCAAGTAGCCCTCCAGGGCAAATTGCTCTTCTTCCTATTAATGAGCCCCAGGTGCTGGCTGATACATACACAATAGGCAGGCAAGCAGGAAAAAACTCTGGATAGCCGCACACCGGAAAAAGACTTAAAATCCTGTATTTTTATTTTTTTATTGAAAGTCGTGGGTCACATCACATCAAATAGTCCACAGCAAAGGAAAAGGGTACAAAAATACTAACGCGTTTCGCACTAGAATCAGTGCTTACCAGAGCTATGAGGAAGCACTGATTCTAGTGCGAAACACGTTAGAATTTTGGTACCCTTTTCCTTTGCTGTGGACTATTTGATGTGATGTGACCCACGTGTTTCAATAAAAATACAGGATTTTAAGTCTTTTTCCGGTGTGCGGCTATCCAGAGTTTTTTCCTGCTTGCCTGCCTAAAAAAAAAAACTGTGAAAAACTGTCTTGACATTTCTTTTAGTAATTTAATAATTCATACTAAGAGTATGATGAAGATTTAACCAGCCATTGTTTTTTTTTTTATTACATTATTACTAGTTGTATCCACTTTTATTAAGCCATTTCATCTTTTTTAGATGCCCATGATTTCCAAACTTCTGCCAAATTTAGGGAAAAAAATACTTTCCGTATTTATCGGCGTGTAACACGCACTTTTTTCCCCTTAAAATCAGGGGAAAATCGTGGGGGGGGGGGGGGGGGGGTGATACGCTGATACCCGCCGATCTCCCGCTGATTTTTTCTTCTGGGAGCGAGCGGAGCCGATATTCCGAAAGCCGCGTGTATTTTCGGCTATTTTCGGCTATTTTCGGCTCCTCTCGCAGTTCCGCCCACCTCCACTGATTGCGAGAGGAGCCGAGCGCCGTCAACATAAAGAAATCCAAGTTCGGCTATTTTCGGCTCCTCTCGCAGTCCCGCCCCTGTCTGCGAGCAGAGCCGAGACTAGCCGAACTCGGATTCCTGTATGTTGTCAGCGCTCGGCTCCTCTCGCAATCAGTGGAGGTGGGCGGAACTGCGAGAGGAGCCGAAAATAGCCGAAAATACACGCGGCTTTCGTAATGTCACGCGGCGCTCGTCCTCCCACTCGGCGCCAAATTTAAATGGGAAACGCTCCAAATATACAGGGCAACGCTGCAAATGTACTGGGCAAGCCTGCAAAGGCACTGGGCAAGGCTGCACTGGGCAAGGCTGTACTGGGCAAGGCTTCAACAGCACTGGACAAGGCTGCACTGGGCAAGGCTGCAAATGCACTGGGCAAGGCTGCAAATGCACTGGGCAAGGCTGCAAATGCACTGGGCAAGGCTGCACTGGCACTGGGCAAGGCTGCAAATGCACTGGGCAAGGCTGCACTGGGCAAGGCTGCACTGGGCAAGGCTGCAAGGATGGACAGGGCTGCACTGGGCAAAGCTGCAAGGATGGACAAGGCTGCAGATGGACACTGGACAAGGCTGCAATGATGGGCATTTAAATGTAAGTTTTTTTTCCTTAAACTTCCCTCCTAAACTTGGGGTGCGTGTTATACGCCGGCGCATGTTATACGCCGATAAATACGGTAATTTCATCTTTTGTTAAACAAATCCTATTTATTTTTTATCAGTTAAATAATCAAGCTCCTTTTTTTTCTGTGAAGCTCAGTGTACAGCTGAGGACCAACTTAAAGGAGTTGTAAAGGCAGAAGGTTTTTTTTTATCTTAATGCATTTTATGCATTAAGATAAAAAAAACTTCTGTGTGAGGCAGCCCCCCAGCACCCTCCTAATTACCTACCTGAGCCCCTTCTCTCTCCAGCGATGTCCATGATCCCTTCAGCCATCCAGGACACTCCTCCTGATTGGCTGTGATAGAGAAGCAGCGCCATTGGCTCCCGAGGCTGTCAATCAAAGTCAGTCGGCCAATCAGGGCAGAGAGGGGGCGGGGCCAGGTCGGGACTCCATGTCTGAATGGATACACGGAGCTGTGACTCAGCTTGGGTGCCCCTGTAGAAAGCTGCTGGCTGAGGGGCACTCCAAGGTGGGAGGGGCTAAAAGCAGCAAAGAGGGACCCGAGAAGAGGGGGATCCAGGCTGCTCTGTGCAAAACCAACTGCACAGAGGAGGTAAGTATAACATGTTTGTTATTTTTTTTTTAAATAAACAAGCCTTTCTGCAGCCCCAGTGTGAAAGCCTGAGTGCTTTCACACTGGAGCGGTGCGCTTGCAGGACAGGAAAAAAGTTATGCAAGCAGCATCTTTCAGGTGGTGCGGGAGCGCTGTATTTAGCACTCCTAAACTGCCCCTCCCATTGAAATCAATGGCCAGTGCTGCCGAAGCACCTGCAAAGCGCTTCAGCAACGCCACTTTTTGGGCGCTTTTAATCCTTTCGGCTGCTAGCGGGGGTTAAAAGCGCCCCGCTATCGGCCAAAAACCTCTGCTAAAATTACAGTAAAGCACCACTAAAATTAGCAGCGCTTCAGTGTGAAGGTGCCCTGAATGCAAAACTTTTTTTTTTTAGTTTTGGAAAGAGTGAAGAGGGATTAGAACACCTGTCAGTTCTTACTGTTGTCTGTGTCCATGTTAAGGAGATTCACCCTCTCCTTGGGATTGTCCTGTTTACCATTAAAAGTAAAAGAAAAACCCAAATGTTGGGTAGTCCCCCAAAAAGTTGGGAAATCTTCCAATGGGGACACTAGTTCTGGTGACCTGGTGGTCCCCAAGGAATTCCCTTCATTTTGCAGGGATTCCCTCTCACTTCCTGTTTGGCTATGGGACAGGAAGTGAAGGGAAATCACAGATGGCCAAATTTTTTTTTTTAATAGGGCCGTACAGGTGAATTTATAATAAATATGCATGGCAGTTCACCCAGTGAAATGGGTATGTACATTTTTTCTGTGCAAATGTTGGAAAAAATGAATGTTTTAGGCTATTTCCTGTACTGGGTGAATGTTTTTCATTGGTATAAAACAGAAAAATACTACATTTGGCCACAAGATGACACTTAAGGGGTTGATTTACTAAAGGCAAATGGACTGTTGCTGGTTGCAGTTGCTCCAGAGCTTAGTAAATAAGGCAAAACTTCACTTTGCAAAGAGTACCCAATCACGTGCAAGGGAAATGAAAAAATAAATGCATTTTAGCTTGCACATGATTGGATGATGGAAGTCAGCAGAGGTTCTGCTCATTTAAAAAGCTCTGGAGCAACTGCAAAGTGCACAGCCGATTTGCCTTTAGTAAATCAACCCCTAAGTATCTCAGGAAATTCCTACCATACTTAGTGCCATCTAGTGGCCAAATGCTGCTTTTTTTGTTTTAAATCATTGAAAATTGAAGTAGCATAATAACGTTCTTTTTTTTTGCTCAATTTACATACAATGAATGCACATGCACTTTCACTAGGCAAATTGCAATACAAATATTTTATAATTACACCCCCAGTGTCTTTACTGTAGGAGTAGAACATTATTCAAGGCTACAGGAAGTTACTGGACAGATGCAGGCAACGCTGTAGAAGATATTGATATGAAGGCTGTAAATATTGAAGGAAGTTTTCTGATATTTATTTGAAGATTTTTGTTATGAGTAGGCTGTAATAGAAGCAGCCATTCCTCATCTGCCATACATTAGTTCCAGAGTAATATGGATACTGTGCATAATATGGATCCATTTTTCCATCTCTGAATGCATCACTGCTTTATGGATCTTTATGCAGCTGTTTGCATTGTCCGTAGACAATGTTCAGATTCATAAAAAAAAAAAAAAAATGCTACACAGCTACAAATGTGGCTTTATGAAGCCTTAAAGTGACATTAAAGGTTCATTAAAAAAAATAAAAAAAAGTAATAACATACATGTCATACTTACCTGCTCTGTGCATTGGTTTTGCACAGATCCTCCAGCTGGCGCTCCTGGCTCCTCCTCTTCAGCCAGTGCCCCCAAAAGCAAGCTGCTTGCACTGGGGGCACTGGTGCGTGCTCGCTTTTGAGCTTTGCTCTATGCGACCATAAGAAACACAGACCCCCCCTCAGCTCTCTCCTCATTGGCTCACTGGCTGTGATTGGCAGTAGCAGGAGCCAATGAGAGACCTGGGAGAAGCTCATCTCTGGTGCACATCGCTGGATCTACAGCAGTGGTTCTCAACCTTTCTAGTGCCGTGACCCATTGATAAAATTTCACAAGTTGTGGGGACCCCAACAGTAAAATTATTTTCGTAGCGTGGGTTGTCAGCACCCAAGACAAGACAAGTAATTTGCACCCCTAACCCCACGGACATTTAGTCCCTTCCACCCGTACAGTATTAAAACACCTTATGGTACCATGGTAGGATGTAACACTCTTTCTCTTTGTTCTCCTTTCTTTCCCTTTTATCTCTCTCTATCCTAATTTCTTGTTTTTTTTTCCCCCCCCCATCCCTCTCTCTAGCCGTATTTCTTGTTATTTCTCTTATTCTTTCTCCCCCTTATTCTTTGTTCCTCCCCCTCTTTTCCTCTCCCTTCCATGTATCTATTTTTATTCCTTCTCTTACTCCTTGGTGGGGGCAATGGGATGAGTGGCAATGCTGCAGGGAGTTCTGATCAGCTAACTTAGGTGCTCTTGATCAAGGTCATCTGCTGATCTGAGAACTGTAGTGAGGACTTTTAATGGCAACTCTAATCACAGGTAGTGTTACTCACTGTGTCTCAGACTTTGTGTCGTCTCATAGTAGTGACACCTATGCCAAAATCAGGAGATAGGGTCTCCTCCAGCCCCTCCCACTTCACATTCCTCACCAGTCAGCTGACCTCTAGTCTCTGCCCACCAGCCATGCCATGAACTGAATGGGGGGCTGCGAAGAGGCTGAGTGGATGGCAGTGGGCTCCAGGAACAGCCCAGCTGGGCGGCCACAAAAAGGCTGGGAGAGCGGTGCGGGCTCCAGAAACAGCCCAGGATTCGGTGACCCCTGGCAAATCGTCATTCGACCCCCGAGGTTGAGAACCACTGATATAGAGGGAGCTCCACTAAGTATTAGAGGTGGAGGGGTTTGGCACTGCACACAGAAGGTTTTTTTTACCTTCATGCATAGAATGCATGAAGGTAAAAAACCTTGAGCCTTTAAAACCATTTTAATGGGTTTGGAAGAAGCCTGCCTTGTACATATCAGGAGGGTAACTGACAGTCTAAATGTTGGGGTTGATTTACTTAAGTACCAAGACTGTTAATTTGCAAAGTGAATGTTGATTTAGCTTGGTAAATAAGGTGAAGCTTGTATCACGTTTACTACCCAATCATGTTCGAAAGAAAAAAAAAAAACAGACTTTTTGCTTTCTCATGATTGGCTAATGGAAGTGAACATATCTTCAGCTTATTCACTAAGCTACGTAAACAATCTATTGGGTTGATTTACTAAAATTGGAGAGTGCTAAATCTGGTGCAGCTGTTGTAGCCAATCAGCTTCTAACCTCAGCTTGTTCAAATAAGCTTTGACAAAAGAAACCCCAAAAACCCGGAAGCTGATTGGTTCCTATTCAGCACTGCACCCGACTTTGCACTCTCCAGTTTTAGTAAATCAACCCTGTATATTTCAATGGTCAGCCTCTTTTGTGAACACCAGCCTACCTAAATCTAAGAACAAGGTTTTGTAGCCGTGACCACAATCCAAGGCTGTCTAGAATTAGGAATAATTCTGAAATCCATTCAAGCAAAAAAGTTACACCATTGTGAAAATTTTAAACAATTTCTATTTTTGAGAACTACAGCCTAGATCCAACATGATTTAGTTACTTCTTTGATTTAAAAATGTTGCTGACCTATTTATTTCTCTTCCTGATACATTAAATATTTCAAAACAATTTTTGCAAAGCCTTAATAAAGATACTTATGTTGCTGCTGCAGAAAGTTTATGTTGCTGCATTACTAAAGTTTGCCACCAAGTGGCGATATAACACCTTTTTCTTTATCCATAATTTTAACTTGCACAAAACACGTTATGATAATTTACCATTTGCAATGCACAACTTCTATATTTACATCATTTATATACTGCATATTATTAAAAAAATGCCTCATACATATTTATGTGGAATGCCAATTTTGACAGTTTCTATTGATTTAAAATGTAATTTATAAAAGATCACAAAACTTACCCACGGCCATTTGAAAGACCTTTTTCTTGTCTTCCATTCTTTCCTGAAAAATTAAACACACCAGGAATATGATAATCTGTTCAATGAAAAATCAGTGTTCTCCTGAGTATTTACTTACAGTCTGGATCTGTGCTCTCAGCTGATTATTGGTGAATTTTAGGGATCTTGCAATGCTCTGAAGGTAATAGATTAACATACTATAAAAAGATGAAAACATTATTGGTACATCATTAGATAGAGAAAAGGTAATGAAAGCTGGTATATTGATTATATCATCTACCTTTAAATGTTTTATTTTAAAAGTGTAAGTGGCATATTTATAAAGCAGTAAATCTGCAGAGGCCCCCTCGGAGCCTATACATCTCTAAACGCTGTTACCTTACAGCGGTAAGGTAAGGGGACATCCATACTCTAGTCACGAGAAGAACAGTTACCACCGAACCACTGAGCACACCACCGTTGGAGAACAGATTCCTAACACACCATTAATTTCACCCTATGATTCACTTGAAATGTGTATTTTTATGACACCGAAGTCACGATAAATCGCACACTGGGTCCATTTGAGACAAGATTTATCCCACGGACCTGTATCACTGTTTACTTACCACGTTTACTCATCACAAGTGTTTTAAGACTTGCTATCTACTAAAGATCCACTTTCACACCAGCAATTACTTACCTTTACGTTTCTATGCAATTGTATATGTGTTTATGCAACTTCATGCGATTTTATGCAATATTATTTTTTTGTGCGATTTCATGCGATTTTATCCCAATTAACCAGCACATTATGACCTTCTACAAACCATAACCTCGAAGTCCTTTTACAATAGTATATTCTACATGGTTTATTTTAACAAGTATTTTAGGTATTGCTTTATGTGGAATCTTTGACTCTAGTTTTTAATTATATTTTTTCTCACGCACGATGCACCTTTAGTCACTTTCCCATAAGTGAATGTTGTCTTCTTAAATACCCTATACCCACTTATTGCACCTATACTTGAAATCCTCTTAGTTTACAGCGCAGCACTACCTCCCCTTTTACTTACATTGTTTGGACCCGAAAACTCCTTCCCAGTGTTTGCCGCAGTAATCAACTTAGCACTACACAGTAGGCTAGCGCAGAGATATATACCTTACATATTAAATGAGTGACTGTTTCACCACCAGTGAGTCTTTAGTGAAAGTCAAATTCACTAATTTATAAATATGCCCCTAAGTGTACTTGGGCACCAATACCCAAAATCCACTAGTCAACCACTTGCCCACTGGGCACCTTTACTCCCTTCCTAACCAGACCAATTTTCAGCTTTCGGTGCTCTCACATTTTGAATGACAATTACTCAGTCATGCAACACTGTACCCATATGACATTTTTGTCCTTTTTTTCACACAAATAGAACTTTCTTTTGGTGGTATTTGATGACCTCTGGGTTTTTTATTTTTTGCGCTATAAATGAAAAAATACCGAAAATTTTGTAAAAAAACATGATTTTTTCTTCGTTTCTGTTATAAAATTTAGCAAACTAGTAATTTTTCTTCATACATTTTGCCCAAAATTTATACTGCTACATATCTTTGGTAAAAATATCTAAAATCGGTGTATATTATTTGGTCTTTGTGGAAGTTATAGAGTCTGCAAGCTATGGTGCCAATCTCTGAAAATTGATCACACCTAATGTACTGATGGCCTATCTCCTTTCTTGAGATACTAAGAAGCCAGGAAAGTACAAATACCCCCAAATGACCCCTTTTTGGAAAGGAGACATTCCAAGGTATTTAGTAAGAGGCATTGTGAGTTTTTGAAGTTGTAATTTTTTCCCACAATTCTTTCCACAATGAAGATTTTTTTCCCCACAAAATTGTCATATTAACAGGTTATTTCTCTCACATGGTATATGCATACTTGCAACTACACCCCAAAATACATTCTGCTACTCCTCCTGAGTATGGCAATACCACATGTGTGGGACAGCCTGGCCACATACAGAGGCCCCACATGCAGGGAGCACCAACTGGTGTTCTAGGGACATAAATTACACATTTAATTTCTAGACTACCTCTTACACTTTTGAAGGCCCTGGAGCACCAGGACAATGGAAACGCCCAAAAAATGACCCCATTTTGGAAAGCAAACACTGCAACACATAATCTAGGAGGCATAATGAGTCTTTTGAATATGTCATTTTTGTCCACAAGTTTTTGTAAAATGTGGAAAGAAAATGGAAACGCATTTTTTTTACACAAAGTTGTCAATTTATAAGATACTTCTAACACATAGCATGCACATAGTAAAAATGACACCCCAAAATACATTGTGCTACTCCTCCTAAGTATTGTTGATACCACATGTATGAGACTTTTACACAGCCTGGCCACATACAAAGGCCCAACCTACACCATACCAGCATCCTGATCATCACCATATGCCATACCAGTGTTATGATCACCTCCATACACCATACCAGCATCCTGATCACCACCACATCATACCAGTGTTCTGCTCACCGCCATATGCTATACCAGTGGAGAAGGATATGGGGGTTTTGGTAGATCATAAGCTCAATAATAGCATGCAATGTCAAGCTGCGGTTTCCAAAGCAAGCAAAGTTCTTTCTTGTATTAAGAGAGGTATGGACTCCAGAGAGAGAGATATCATTTTGCCCCTGTTCAAATCATTAGTAAGACCTCATCTGGAATATGCAGTTTTGGGCACCAGTTCTCAAAAAGGATATCGGGGAACTGGAGAAAGTGCAGAGAAGGGCAACCAAACTGATAAAAGGCATGGAGGAGCTCAGCTATGAGGAAAGATTAGAGGAACTGAATTTATTCACTCTTGAGAAGAGGAGAATAAGGGGGGATATGATCAACATGTACAAATATATAAGGGGTCCATATAGTGAACTTAGTGTTGAGGTTTTCACTTTACGGTCAACGGGGCACTCTTTACGTCTAGAGGAAAAGAGATTTCATCTCCAAATACGGAAAGGTTTCTTCACAGTAAGAGCTGTGAAAATATGGAATAGACTCCCTCCAGAGGTGGTTCTGGCTAACTCAGTAGATTGCTTTAAAAAAGGCCTGATTACTTTCCTAAATGTACATAATATAACTGGGTACTAACATTTATAGGTAAAGTTGATCCAGGGAAAATCCGATTGCCTCTCGGGGGATCAGGAAGTGATTTTTTCCCCCTGCTGTAGCAGATTGGAGCATGCTCTTTTGTTTTGTTTTTTTTTGCCTTCCTCTGGATCAACTGTGGGTATAGAATGGGGTATATTGGATTGTACGATATTTTTTATTTTTATTTATTATTTCTTTTTTTTTATGGTTAAACTGGATGGACTTGTGTCTTTTTTCGGCCTAGCTAACTATGTAACTATGTAACTATGTAGCATCCTGATCACCTCCATACCCCATACCAGAATCCTGATCACCGCCATACGTCATACCATAGTTTGTAGATTTCATAACTTTCACACAGACTAAATAATAAACACTGTTTTGGGTTATTTTTACAAAAAAATGTAGCAGGATACATTTTGACCTAATTTCATGAAGAACGATTATTTATTTAACAAAAACTAAGAAAAACTTTTTTTTTTTTCAAAATTTTCAAAATTTTTGTTTATATAGCAAAAAATAAATAACCCAGTGATGTTTAAATACCACCAAAACAAAACTTTATGTGCCTTAAAAAAATGATAAAAATGTATTCTGGGTACAGTGTTGCATGCCTGAGTAATTGTCACTCAAAGTGTGACAGTGGTGAAAGCTGAAAATGTACCAGGACTGGAAGGGGAGTCCAGACTTGAAGTGGTTAAAGATATCATCTTGGGTTAAACTGGAGGATGATGTAGATATTGTAGTTAGCACAATTCTTGGTCACACTGCTACCATCAAAAAATATTAAAAAAAAGAGAATGATGTTTCATTGGATTTACAGTACTGTTCCCTGATATTGTTTTGCTTGTGCTTATCTACAAATAGTGTGTTTTGGGGCACTTTCATGCTTGAATAAAACTGAATACATTCGTTTTCAGTAATCTTAAATTTCATAAAATAAAACTTCTTTATAGGTACACCTAAGCAGTGAGAATCACTTACAAGAGAAGAAGTAATGCCGGAACGACCACCACTGGACTGCTGACATAGCTCATCACCTTGTTGAACCAAGCAGGAAAGTCCATTTCAATGGTCTCAGCAATGACATCATAAATTTTCTCTTGTCCACTGTTGAGAAAATTGGCATTTAATTATGTTAAACCAATAACAAATCTTTGTTACCACTGGACCACGCAGGTTCCCCCACCAGGGAGTATAGGTTCTTTAGTGTCCTGTCTCCTATCTCCAATTTCCTTACTTTTCCTCCCCCCCCTTTCGCAATCTTCCCACCTTGTCCCTTAATTTTTTTGATGGTCCAGAATGTTTCTGCACAATCTTTGGTGGAATCAGTTTGTTTAGATATTGGAACACATATTGGAACACATTATTACTTTCTATGACTCCCTAGAACATTGTTTCTCAACTTGGGTGCCATTTGCGGCACGCAAGCATCGGACATAGTTTGCTCTGGATCAGCGTCATGACTTGACATGGTGTGAGTGGGCCGGCTGCCAACAATATAACATCCAATGATGCTCCACACAGGAAGCATGGTATAATTCATTGCTATGGTGTTGGTAGCTAGTCCATCTACACCATGGCAGCACATGCCACTGATCCAGGGCAGGTATCATGCAGGGCCACACATTTAGGAGGGGATGGAAGTTCACCTTCCGGCAGACCTGCTGCACAGCCAGGCCTCTACTGCACTGCATGAGCCAAAAGGTAGGGCTGTGAATGGATGCTGTGGATATGAAGAGGGGACTAGGGAGGGCCTGCGATGGAGGGACTGTGTGATTAGGGGTCCCTGTGATGGAGAGACTGTGAGATTAGGGGGCCCTGTGATGGGGTGACAGTGCCATTTGGGGGCTTTGTGATAGGAGGGAACTGCAATGAGGAGGCTCTGATGTGATGAGAGTACTCTGTGCTGGAGGACTCTGTGCTAGGGTGGCTGGGTGATTTGGGGGCTTTGAGATGGGGGAGCAGTATGATGAAGGGGATCTGATGTGATGAGAATACTCTGTGGTTGCGGATTCAGTGGTGATCGGGGGGGGGGGGGCATTGATATGATGGGGGACTATGTCATGGGGGTACTCATGGGTTGTGATGAGTTCTATGTATAGAAGAGACTCTTATGTGAAGAGGGGCTTCTGATGTGAAGTTAAATTCATCAAGGAAGTTTTATGCTTTATTTGTCTTACATTTTAGACTGGGGTGCCTCAAGATTGCACATACCAACTGTTTTATTTATTTTGGATAGTGAGGGAGAGTTAGCTCCCCTGTTTCCTTCCTGGTGACCACTGAGTGTTAAAGTAAGGGAAATTCTAAACCTTTGCATTGCCAGGGAAACATAGAATGGAAATCTTCCAATGGGCACACTTGTTCCAGTAACAATTGTCGTAAGGGATGATTTCCCTTACTTTGAAGAAGTTTCCTCTTATTTCCTGTTGTGTCCTGAGACAGGAAATTAAGAGAAATTTAACTAAAAAGATGCAGAAAGCAAAAAAATAACTTTACAGGAGATTTATATATTCCTTACTGCAGCCAATTTTTTTTAAACATTTTTTAATATATTTTGATAGAATGTTGAGAATTGAGATGATGTGATCCATCTCAACATGTCTCACCTAAATGGTCCACAGTTTTTGGATGGCTTATATCTTACTATAGCAAAAACTGTTGGCAGCATGCACAGGAAAAGCATGAACAGCAGCATAGCCAAGTAGAAGTTGTTAGACCTGTAAGAAAAAAAAAAACAGACAAAAGTGAAAGTCATGCAGATAGCTTGTCAGCGTCCAACATAATGCAAGGTAGGTCACTTTACCCTCATTTAAATAAACAAGCTTAAAAAAGGCTGAACTGTCATGGGCAGCGTAGAAACTACAATAGTGGCTTAGTGTGCAGGTTCATGATGGTTCCCAAGAGTAGACAACTACCATGAACATGTCATTTGAATGATATGTATAGGCATGAGTAGAAGGAGTTAAATTGCTTTATGTATTATTGGTATGCCTTGAGTCCCCCCTACCTTACTGGTTCAGCCCTCTCCATGCTTTATGCTGCTGTGATGTACACTATGGTATGTAGAGTTGGAGGTGGGTGGCCAGATGGTATACAATGACTACAGGAGAAACATGATGTAGCTGTGTTCTGGACTCTACATGTTTTCCCCTTCATGGGTCCTCTAAGTGAGTGAAGAAAAATACTTTATCGCAGCCTCCCCCATCTTGGGTACTAATGTTTTGAACTGTATAATAATGCATGCCATTATTTGGAAACTAAAGTTACTTTCAATCATTTTGGTGGTTGGGCTGGTACAGTCAGTGAGGAACTAACAGCAGAACGAAGGAGGAACAGCCAAGTCGGGATGGGAGAAGTGGTTGCCTGGTGACAGAAGGTCCCGATGGTGGGGTGGTCCAGAGGGTCTGTGAAGCACCGCTTAAGCGACTGGGCTACTGTGGCACAGGGCTACTCCCAAGGGCCAGGCCTGTAAACACAGAGTAGCAAGGCCTTGCAAGTACAGTTGTGTCGGCTTCAAGCCTAACTTTAGGGTGAAGTATATCAGGACCTCTATTTGTCAGTAAGAGTTAGTAGGAAGATCCATGTCTGTGAAACATTCTCATATTGTTGTTGGGACATCATGGTCAGCTGGCGTGAAGAGTGGGAATAAGGATTCCCTCCTTTGTGATGCCCTGGGTGAGCCCCAAGGGGGTATGTCCTCATATTTACATACTTCATTATCAAGAACCCATTATCAAGAACCTTGCTAGGGACAGGAACATCAAGTGGAGATTCCATTTGTCCATAGCTGAACACATAGTAGTGACATCATGGAGGGGGGCCATATTTATAAAGTCATGCACATACTCATCAAGACAAGAACTCCAGTATATGCATAAATGTTAGTTACATTTTTTAATGGCTGTGGTTTGGATCTCTAAATATAACCTTTTAGCAACTAGTCACAGTTTCTGCCAATTTGCAAATTCACTGCTATTCTAAAACTTGGGAATGAGTAAGAGACATTGGGCTTCATTCACAAAGGTTTACATGAGGATAGACTGTCATTTTTAAATGCTGTTGGAATTAGCTGAAAATAAACGGAAAGCAGCTGTGGTGTTTTTAGTTTTTTATTTCTTCAGATACCGATTTGCATATGTATTCATCCTTCTTGGATGTTTCCACATTTTCTAGTCTTACATCCTGAACTTAATATTAATTTAAAGTGGTTGTAAACCTAAAGAAAAAAAAAAAGGAGAATCTGTTCCCTTATAGCAGACTAAACAGCACAGTGCTTGTGCTGTCTAACCTGTCCCTCTCTAAGCTGTAAAAAACCTGGTTGATCCTGCCTGTTCCTGTGCCCCCCTTAGTGTGCTGACCATGGTAATCATGGTTGCAGATCCCTGATTACTGTGGCCAGGTTACATGTCTCCATCAATCCGCTGCTCTCCTCTCTCCCCCTTCCTCCCTGCCTGTCAGCTTCTGTGTGTGTGTGTGTGTGTGAGCCATCTCCTCGGCCCCCACAATAACAACAACCCCCCCTCCCCTCTTGCCGCTATTAGTAGTTGGCAGTAAAGGTAAAAAAATATTACTCTCAGCCCCTCTGTTCTATCAATCCATCCAACACTGTGTAAATGTTTGTTTAAAACAATGCCTTTAAATACCTTATCTCAGATCTTTTATGGCCGGTCACGTGACCTCCAGCCGCTCTCCTCCTCCATCTAAGGGCTACTGTGCTGTAGCCCTTAGATGGGGGAGGAGAGTGGCCGGAGGTCACGTGACCGGCCATAAAAGATCTGAGATAAGGTATTTACAGGCTTGCTTTTATACAAACATTTACATAGTGTTGGATGGATTGATAGAACAGAGGGGCTGAGAGTAATATTTCTTTACCTGTACAACTACTTTAAGACCCAACTGAACTCTCAGCCTTTTTAGCTAAATACTTTTCATTTACTTAACCTATTGGTGCCTAAGTAATGCATATGGGCTTTCTGTGCTGAGATTGTGTTCACTGTACTCCCAGCACATTGATCAACCTGTTTAATGCCCCGTACACACGGTCGGAAATTCCGACCACAAAATCCGTCTGATTTTTTCCGATGGATTTTGTCCGACACTGGTGTTGCATACACACGGTCGGACAAAGTTGTCGGAAAATCCGATCATTCTGAACGTGGTGACGTTTGTTGCGTACGACGGAACTACGTAGAGGCTAGTAGCCAATAGCTTTGGTCTTGTAATTTGATCTGAGCATGCGTGGCACTTTGTCCGTCGGAATTTGCTACACACAATCGGAAAAAGTCCGATCGGACTTTGTTGTCGGAAAATTTGAGAGCAGGATCTCAAATTTTTTCTGTCGGAATTTCCGACGGAAAAAGTCAGATGGAGCCCACACACGGTCGGATTTTCCAACAACATGGTCCAATAGGACATTTTCCGTCGGAAATTCCGACCGTGTCTACGGGGCATTAGACAGCTCAAAGTCTCTATGGTTTGGGAGCTGATAGGACCAACTCCCAATCATGTGGCCACTGTGACAGCCAATCACAGTGGTTACATGATTAGATACTAAAAAATGGTTAAGTGTGGCGCTGTGAAACTTTGTATCTGATCGATAGCTACAAGGAAGAATGCAATCTTCATTATATTGCTATCATCCAGATTTTAGTGATTAATCACCATCTGTAAAGGATGGTGAGAAAAAAAAAAATTGTAAGTACAAACAATCCACATCAGAACTGTTTATACAAATAAAAAATATAAATGTTGTTAAAAATAAAAGTGAGCATCCAACATGAATCTATGTGAATCGCATAAGTGAACTGATTATGGTATGAAGATAAGGAAGTGTTACTATGTATAGTGGAAATACTAGGTTGCCTGTCTCTGAAGAACAGGAAATCATATAATGCAATACAGTTCCTTTGTATAACCGCCTATAATCAGAATTACAGTATGTATGAACTAAATGTAATCAAAATCCACAAACAATAACGTTCATGAAAATAAGTGAACACAGTAAAAACATATATATGAAGTGAACCCAAATAAGTGCTATATTAACACGTGTTAGGGTGATTTGTATATATAGATACAAGTGTCCCTTGAGACTTAAGAATTTAATGGTCTCTGAAATCCATCTGGAATGGGATATAGCATTTTTAGAACAATACGTCAAAGAACGCATGGTCCCTCGGGGACTAAGGTGGAATATACACCCCCAAAAGGGGGATATAGAATTTGACGTATGGTTCAATTATTTTAATGATGCTGGTATCTCCTTGCTTGGATTTCTCATTGATAAGAAACGTCTAAGAAGAACAACTATTGATAAGGAAATCAAAGAGATAAGAGATAAACTCCTCCCACACAAGACCACTATAGAATACACCACCCTATCTACGAACCTCAAAAACCATCTTGAAAAGGAGGAGAGGGAACAGAAAACAAAAAAACAGAAAAAGTATATGCGGGATAACACTGATTACAAAAATGGATTGGTTTTCAACTGGCAGACCAAGGACCAGGTGTCGACCACTCCAAATACTGATGAACCACACATGGAGGTTTCTAATCAATCTGAATCCAGAATCTCCCTCCTAAAAGAGACTTTACATACACAAAATAGGGGAGAACGTAATAGCTATGAGAACAGACAGTCCCAATCTAATGCTACTTACTCGACCACACCCCGGCATGGCCCACCACAAAATGGAAACAATAGAGGAAGAGGTAATAAGGGAAGAGGCAGGGGTAAAAAAGACCCGGGACCTCACTATGAGTATCCAAGTCATGACTACTCTCCAAGGCGTGATAATTCATACTACAACGATTATCATAATCCACCTAATTCTAGGACTCCAATATATACTCATAATAGGTTCTCTCCCCTCAGAGGACAGGCACCTAGAGAGGACTACAACTCTCACTACTCTTATCATGACAGGGAATATGGCCAAATGAATAGGTCACCATATAATTATAATCAAACCTTACCGAGACCCATCAACTCACAGGGTTTTCCCAGAGAGTTGGAAAACCACAACAGAAAACAAGAACAAAGCGGGGCTGCAGAGGGGGGCGGGGCTCCAGGAAAAAGGAAACGAGTATAGCCAATAGCGGAATATTCAATTTAAGTAATGTAGTATTATCAGAGGCAGAACAATCAGTCCTTGCCAAAGGTCTTAAGTTTGTTCCTCCAAAAAAACTCAATAAATTCCAGACTTTTATTGATGTTCAAAAATACGTGCGAAAATTGAATATACAACGCTATATACTCTCGAATCCTAGGAATAATTCTGTCCCACATTTCCCCTCGAACACTGTACATTCAGGTTTAGCAAACCCTTCTCTTTTCAATCCACCATGTTCAGTGGCACCTTCCATTAAGGTCTTTAGAGACCTGGTGCTAAATGATCTAGAGAATCTTCCAAATAAAAGAATACATAACAACCCAGACATCAAGGTAGGATTAAAATCCTTATGCGAACGGAAAGACTTGATTATCCGCCCCGCGGACAAGGGGGGAGGGATTGTCGTACTAGACAGAACTGCCTACCATACAGAAATGATGAGAATTCTGAGTGATTCCGACACTTACTCCCCCTTAACAAAAAATCCAACATCTGATTACAAAAAAACCCTCGCTGACCTCATAGACACTGGGGCTCAACTGGGGATTTTGGACAAAAAGGAAAAGAGTTATCTTATACCCGTGGCGCCACGAATACCAATCATGTACTATTTACCTAAAGTACACAAAAATGTCACCAATCCTCCCGGCAGGCCAATCATAAGTGGTATCGATTCGATCACTTCGAGGATCGGTAAATACATCGACTTTTACCTTCAGCCGCTTGTTAAGACTCTTCCCTCGTATTTGAAGGATACTAGGGACACCATCTCAAAATTACAAAAGGTCACATATAGCAACGACCTTTTGATGGTCACGGCTGATGTCACTTCTTTATATACATGTATTCCCCACGATTTAGGGCTTAAAGCCGTTGACACCTTCCTGGGTCGTAATAGGTCCATTTCTCTTACTCAAAAGAGATTTATAATGGACCTACTACATTATGCAACTAAACATAATTACTTTTGGTACGATGGTAACTATTTTCTACAAACTAAGGGTGTCGCCATGGGCGCCAAGTTCGCCCCCAGTCTTGCCAATATTTTTATGGGCAAATGGGAGGAGGATGTCGTCCATGTTCTGGACCCTCCACAGCTTGTGTTTTGGTCCAGATACATCGACGACATCCTCCTCCTATGGAAAGGAACCAGGGAGTCATTAGATGATTTCATGTCGACGTTAAACAACAATGACATTGGCATTGAGCTTTCATACGAAGCCAGTGCTTCTACGATTCATTTCTTAGATTTAGAAATTAGTGCCAACCAGGGCCTTATTTCCACCAAAACGTTTTTTAAAACTACAGACCGGAATGGCTATATTCCGGTCGACAGTTGCCACCACGCCTCATGGTTGAAATCAGTACCACGAAGCCAGTTTATGCGTATCAGGCGCAATTGCTCTTTCCTTCCTGATTTTTTTCATCAAGCGGATATTCTGAAAAAGAGATTTTTGGATAAGGGATATATGGCAGCTCAGATTGATGATGAAATACGGAAAGTATCCATGATCGATCGTGAGACCTTACTGGTAGATAATCCCCCAAAAAATAAGGAAAATAAACACAAATGGTCTTTTATGACTAATTTTTCAGTCCAACATAGACAAATTAAAGAAATTATGGTAAAACATTGGAAGATTCTCAAAAATGATCAAGTATTAGGACCCCTATTACCTGAAAGAGCAGGCGTGATATACAGAGGTGCCATGTCCCTTAGGGGTAAGATCGCTCCTAACACCATTGACCCTCCTTGCCCACCTACATTTTTCCACAATATGAAGGGGTTCTATCCATGTCGCAAATGCAGCGTATGTCTAAATAACATATGTCGCAAGAAATGCGACTCTTTTAGGTCTAATGTGACGGGTAAGACCTACGAAATGAATTGCTTCACGACCTGTCACACGAAATACATTGTGTATCTTATCACTTGTCCGTGCGGGAAGCAATACATCGGACGCACCATTAGGACCTTTGCCATTAGGGTAAATGAACATATTGCTGCGATAAGGGCAGGACGCACCAATCACAGTGTACCGAAACACTATTTGTCCTGTCATAACAGGAATCCAGCGGGCTCAAAATTTCAGATTATAGACAAGTTCACAGCCCACTGGAGGGGTGAATCTAAAATTAGGGGAGTATCTAAACTCGAAACATTTTGGATACACCAGATCAAATGCTACTTTCCACACGGGATGAATGTAGAGTGGGACATCAATTCGTTTATTAATCGTTCTTGATATATCCCACTTTTCCGTCCCTTTCACTTATCCCCACCTTTTCATGACACCTTCCCATGCCACTTCTTTGAGGATACCTCTTCCTTTCCATTCATTTCATTATGAACATTCCATCTTCTATACATTCATTTCAAACTCAGAGACTTACATATATGATAGTTGGACTAATGGTCAATATCAGCTCATTTAGCACCAATTAAATGTGTCCTGTAAATGCCATGAATGTTTAATGTTGTATAGATTACATCTATTTGGATGTTTTTTCATAGCCAATCTAACATCTTTATTATAGTCGAGTTTTGCCTTCTTTTCCTCCTTGTAAATACTTGGAAGATTAGCTACCAGTATGATAAATGATTGCTCATTAACTATTGTTCATCAAATAATTGCTTAGTAATTAATCCTTTTTGGATGTTAACATGATATGTACCTGCTGCTTTTTGTTAATATTATTATGGACACTGTGTGACCACACATCTGCTCGTTGCGATTTAAGTTACTATTGGCCAATATACTACCAGTGTATAGTAGTTTATAATATATGACTACTTCATTTCCAACATATAATTTTCTCCGTATTTTTGACGTTATTACGTCCTGTTTCCATCTTCTGTTGTTCATTACTTTATTGAATATTATGATGAATAACTGATAATATCTTTTCATAATATGTTTATGGATACTATTAGTATATGAATTTATTACTATCTATACTGATGACAATGTAAATAGTCGAGTGATTGGTGATAGTCAGACTCCGGTTTCCAAATCACTCTTCTCCATATAGTTTTTTACATATTTTTATCATATAATTTGTTTTTTCTAACATAATTGGATTACTGGTTTGAATTTCCAGATTCCCGTTAGAATATCATCCAACTACTACCACGCGATTTGTAAATGCCTTCCCGTTATATAGTACGATCGGGGTTATAAGCCTCTTTTGCCATGTGACGAGGTTGTTTATTTTTATTTTTATCACGTGGGCGTTGCGCGTGACGTATATCACGTCCGTTTTTCCTCTTGCGGTTGGGGACGGGCTCGCTTCCGTTTAGAGCGCAGCCGCTGATTGGCTGCGGGATAACGTCATCACGCTCTGCGGTTTGCGCATGCACCGCACAGCGTGTGCGTTGTCCGGCGGGTACTTCCCCATCCACCACACGCCACTCGGTTGTATGTGACGTTGCGTCCTCCCATTTCAGTGACGCACTTCCTGCTTCCGTCCGCGCCCAAACCAGCATGTGATTTTTGCGCCCTCCCATTTAAATGACGCACTTCCCGTTTTTTCGCGCCTAAACCAGCATGGGATTTTTCGCGCCCAAACGCCCACTTTTCGGATGTACATGCCGTTCAGGGCGGTCTATGATCATGTTGCGTTTAACAGCCTATGATCTTAATAATATCCAGTTTGACACTTGGGCAGTCCAATACAATCCTGTATGGTCATACCAGACCCTCCCAATCGGGTAAGTCGCTATTCTTATTGGCTGTGTGTAACCAATTGGATAGGTCCTTGATCCATGGGAGTGTACAACCGGAAGTGTGACTCCCCCCAAAAAAAGCTCAGGTGTTAGCTTTTATGTATTAGTATAGTGGTATATATATAACGCAGAGGTGGTCTACTAGCTTATGCCCCTGTAGAAGTCTGTTAAGACGAAACGCGTAGGGCGGATACGCTATACCCATCACCACTGCGTTTGCTTTTTTACTTCTTGATTTGTCTTTGTTTTTACTGATCGTTCTTTCTGACAAACAAGAATTTTATAAATAAATCCATTCCGGTATCGGATTGATTCACCCTATGAGGAGGCTTTCTGTTTTATCTCTTTTCCATGATTTTTACCTATTGAGCTGCCTCGGGGTCAACCATTGAGTTCCTGCACAGTTGCTCTAAGTGCAGTCCTTATACCGTTATCTGAGATTCGGTGAGTACACACCATGGATCGGCCCAGCTGTGCCCTTTCAAGTTCCTGATTCCGGTTTACCATCCTGCCGTTGCCATCCATCGGCATATCCAAGCTCTGTTTGACCCCTCACCAAAGGTCAGTGGGTCCATCTTTGACGGTAAGAGTACCCAACTTTATTTCTACGCCTCAAAGTTCTTGACGCCGTCCAAAACACATGAGGATGATACGTTGATGAACACTATCTAAGTTCTGAGGAATATCAAAATATTGATATATCATTGCTAATGTGATTTTCCATTTGGGACACTTGTATCTATATATACAAATCACCCTAACACGTGTTAATATAGCACTTATTTGGGTTCACTTCATATATATGTTTTTACTGTGTTCACTTATTTTCATGAACGTTATTGTTTGTGGATTTTGATTACATTTAGTTCATACATACTGTAATTCTGATTATAGGCGGTTATACAAAGGAACTGTATTGCATTATATGATTTCCTGTTCTTCAGAGACAGGCAACCTAGTATTTCCACTATACATAGTAACACTTCCTTATCTTCATACCATAATCAGTTCACTTATGCGATTCACATAGATTCATGTTGGATGCTCACTTTTATTTTTAACAACATTTATATTTTTTATTTGTATAAACAGTTCTGATGTGGATTGTTTGTACTTACAATTTTTTTTCTCACCATCCTTTACAGATGGTGATTAATCACTAAAATCTGGATGATAGCAATATAATGAAGATTGCATTCTTCCTTGTAGCTATCGATCAGATACAAAGTTTCACAGCGCCACACTTAACCATTTTTTAGTTCCTTTTCACAATCAGTCATATTGTTGTGTTGGCTGCTTTATCACCAGGGAAGCGCGGCTGCATCCATATATATACATGATTAGATAGCCCCTCCCATTCTCCAGCCCCCCCGGATGCAAACACCCTTTTAAAGGGATGTCAAGGCTTGGCGGGAAGGGGTTAAAAACAAAAGGTGTGCACATCTTACAGTTTGTTTTCTTTGGAATGAAGCCATATATGGAGTAGAGAAGCCTGTCTCATGCCTGAATGCTGCAGAAAGCGTGTCCTCTGCCAGCATGCTGTAGAAAAGCAATCTTACTCTCTGTGTGGAAACACTGGTCTCTCTGCTGAGGTGCAACACCCCCCCCTGCTGAGTCAGAGAAGAAGCTCTCCTATCATCCAGGAGCATGAGTTTTGCTTCCTGCAGAGCTAAAGCTCTGACTTGGCAGGGTCCATGTTAGACTTCTGCAGAGATACCACTGCTTCACCACAAAGAACAAGGATTCTTCTCTCCAGCATGCTGGCAGGGAAAAGGCTTTTTACTCAGACTGTGGCTGGATATAATTACAGATGGGAGGTGAGGTGAGTAGTCAGCAATCATCACACTAAGTAGTTATTTTAAGTGCAAATAATTTAGTGCAGGTGCCGATAGCAACCAATCAGAATACATATTGAACCAGTATGTCTTCAGTAGACTGACTTTGATTGGTTTTTATGGGTTAATGGGGTGGAATTGTTCAATTTTTGTGGCAGACAGCCAGCAAAGTCTCTCATGTAATTCCCAGACCATAAATGAATGATCTGAAGCATACCACGTGACCCACCTCCATCCCTATATATACATATAAATACAAGGCAATGGTCATGTGACTGTAAATGAGGGAGGTTATTAAGTAAATACAATTAGGATACACTTAATGATGTATCCTACTACAACATTTTATGAACATTACCATATGTGTGGTGTTTTATCATATATGGATTTCCCTATGATTATTTTACTGCATATGTTTGTATGATTATTGCATATCTTTTTAATGTATTTTGGTATGGAATTAAAAATAAATCAGTAAGTGTATCCTAGCTGTATTTACTTAGTGACCTACCTCATTTAAAGTTCCACGACCATTGCCTTGTATTTATATCTCTCATATAATTTCTCTGCTCTACTCCCAGGTTCTACAGGTATTTCTCTAGAAAAAAACTGAAATATACTCCTGACTCCCCCAACATCAGTGCATGAGATATGACACTACACGAGCAGCAAAAAAGAAGAAACTGCAGATATTGTGCTTTTTTAACTGCTCCTCCTTTGACTGTTTTTTCCAATTCCAAAGATCAGCCACTTCTACTATCAGCCTAAATCAGAAAGTGTGCAATTTGGGGGATGGCATGGGACATCAATTGTTCTAGGAGGGGAAATTTGGGGAGGTGTGCTGGGAGTTGGGATTTGAGTTGGGAGGGGGGGTGAGGGAAGAAGAGTTGTGCTAGGGGGGGAATTTTGTGAGGTTTGTGCTAGAAAAGGTAAAATGGGGGGTTGTGTTAGGAGAAGTTTTTCTTTTTGTTGGGGGGGGGGGGGGATTGCTAGCTGGAATAATTGGGGATATTTGTGCTAGGAGGGAAAATTTGCTAGGATGGGGGATTGGGGAGAATGTGCCCTGGCAGGGGGGATTTGGAGTGGGGGGAGAGCATATATACTTAGAGGGGAAACTTGAGGAGTAGAGGATTTGTACTAGGACGGGGTATTTTCTTCTGGGTAGGGGGGTGGATTTGTGCTGGGGGCATATGGGAAATGAGAAGATTTGAGCTGAAGGGGGGGGGGGGGGATTTGTGCTGGGAAGGGGATTTCAGTAGGAGGCGGATTTGTATTGGGAGGAGGGAGAATTTATGCTTAGGGTATAAGCATGCAGATTAGTGCTCAATTTTTTTTGGGGGGGGGGGGGGGGGGGTGATGGGATTTTTGCTGACTCATAATGCTCATACATCTTGGGGGGTGTGCAATTTGGCATGTTCGACCTGGGCTCTAGATGACCTTGTCTCCCTCTCCTTCCCCTACCCTGTCATACCTGTATAAATAAGATCTGTATACTAATCAGGGATGTGCGGTGAGCTCAGTGGCTGGTGAGGTACTGGCTAGTATCAGAGCCAGATACACACAGGTTACATACGCCACAAATGTTAGAGCGAGAGCAATAATTCCAGCACTAGACCTCCTCTGTAACTCTAAATATGTAACCTGTAAAAAATGTTTACAGCGTCGCCTATGGAGATTTTTAAGTACTGAAGTTTGGCGCCATTCCACAAGTGTGCGCAATTTTAAAGCATGACATGTTATGTATCTGTTTACTCTGCGTAACATCATCTTTCACATTATACAAAAAAATCAGGATAACATGAAACAATTTCTTTCCAAAAAAAAACGTGAAAAATTGCTGCGCAAATACAGTGTGACATAAAAAGTTGCAAAGACCACCATTTTATTCTCTAGGGTGTCATATATATATATATATATATATATATATATATACATATATATACATATATATATATATATTATATATATATATATATATATATATATATATATATATATATATATATATATATATATATATATATATATATGATAAAGGAGCACGGGTGGGACTTTAAATGAAGCACACATCAGATAATTGCTAGTCAAGTGACTACAGGGGGTCCCCGACTTACAAACATCCGACTTACAAACGACTCCTACTTACAAACGGAGGGAGACAACAGGAAGTGAGAGGAAATCTACCCCTAGGAAGGGAAAATTCACTCCTGTAAGAGTGATTATGGGTAAAAGGTGTCTCCACTGATGCTTTATCACCAGTCCATGTTTCCCTAACAATCCAAAATTTTCAAAATCCAATTGTCATTGGACAGAAGGTGAGGTGAAATCTTCTGAACAGGGGCACAGACAGCAAAACAAATGTTACAGGGGTGATAACCCTTCTCTATGTTATCTAAAAAACGTAAAAATCGTTTTTTTGGCTGGAGCTACACTTAAAAAATGTACCTGTTCCGACTTACAAACAGATTCAACTTAAGAACAACCCTACAGTCCCTATCTTGTTTGTAACCCGGGGACCCCCTGTATAGTAATTTATTTCATGTAGTCCATGATATGTGACACGTGGGTTTACATCCCCTTCCCTGCCTTCGGGCGTATGCTAAGGGGGCGGGTACTTGGTCCCTTCTCACCGACGTCACACTATATGCGCCGGACTCCAGGCGTCCTTCTGGCGCTCGCTGTCCATCAACGACCACACTGGGGAGATGGATTGGCGCTAACCGCCAGGCGGCTGAGCCGCCTAGGTGAAAGCGTTCCCACTCCCCGGTGGGGTTTTCGCTAGCCTGGCGCCGCCACTTGGGACCATGAGTGCGCTCCATTATGGGCATCTCCATAGGTTTGGGCTACTTTTTTACACCGTTTTCTTTAGCACTTCACACATACCTTTAGACTCAGCTCACTCACTATTTTCTCCATGCACCCCATCATCTACACCTTTTCCTTCTCCCCTCTTTATGGTCACTTATCTCTTTCACTCTCAACTTTTTCCCCTCATTGATCATACATTTCTCCCACACACCCACTCATTTACACTACACACTATGATTCCTCACATTAGGTTTGTTTCACATAGTTTATGTATACATTTACTCATACTCATTTCACAGACACAATGTATGCCCAACCTGGTTATGTCTATGGTGATGGATGCCATTCCTGCTGACCACCTTGAAGCCTGTGGACTTGGCGCTGCGGCCCGTTTGCGGCCTGGGATGCTGTTTTACTTGGCCCACTGGTGCAGATGTGAGTTGGATGCACAGCCTCCAAAAAATTATTATACCCAATTTAACCATTTTGCTTATATGAACTTACTCTTTTTCCCTTAGAATTATTCCATGACATGATGAGCGGTTGCAACACCGCAAAACGCGTAGAGCTTTTAGCCATTATTTGTTCATCTCAAGCATGGAATATCAAGATTTTAATGACCCTGTTTTATTTATTATGAATTGGCAGTTTTATAGTCATCATGGTCATCATGGCCATTTTGGGTTCAACCATTGCAAGCATTTTATAATTATGTACTTATGTGTCTCTGTTTTCCCTGTAATTGCATATTTGACTATAATTGTTATACATTATCGGTCCATGATTGACTATATGGAGGCAATATGCCCAGAGCATTTTTAGAGGTTGATGCCCAAAATGCTCTATAACATATCATGGACTACATTAAATAAATTACTATAGTCACTTTATCTAGGCAATTATCTGATGTGTGCTTCATTTAAAGTCCCACCCGTGCTCCTTTATCCTATATGACCCGGAATGGAGGTTGGCATCCCTTTGGTGCTAGCCTCAATTAAAGTTCCAAATCTTTTTCTCTCTCTAAATATCTATATATATGTATGTATATATATATATATATATATATATATATATATATATATATATATATATATATATATATATATATATATATATATCATATCAAAATATATATATATAGATATATATATATATATATATATCATGTTTGGGGTTCTGAGTAATTTTCTAGCAAAAAATATTGATTTTTATATGTAAGAGAGAAGTTTCATAATTACCACAAGCAAGTGATATACAAATAATTATTATATATTGTTTTTAAGGTAATTTACTATATTTTCAAAAACTGTACTCTTCCAACCAGTAATTTCACAGTAAATAGATAAATAATAAATGATCATGTTATAACATATAGCATAATAATATATGATTTAGCTTGATTAAAACAGTACCTTTTCTACAGCAGCAGATTCTCATTCTACCTCTAAACTGTGTGCAAAAAACATGAGATTGTGGGTAAATCTTATACTCATAAACCCACGTTTTTTCCTTCTAGTTAAGAGGGCTGGGCTGGAAGGGAGCATGTGTCTTTTAGACACATGCCCCCTTCTATGACACTGCAGTGAGAGACGTGCCTCCAATGCAGCATTTTTATTGGACAGCTTGGGCCAATGGTACTTTACCATTGGTCCAAGACTCCAAGCTGTCCATTGAGCTCAGTGCCTCTGCCAAAAAGTGAGGAGAGGCACTGTGAGCACATCCTCTCAGTCTGCTGCAAACAGAGTGTGCCAGCTTGTATTTAAACCGGCCACTCTGTATGTAGCTTCTGACAAGCTGTGCAAGAAGCCCCATATCTCCAGAACCATAGGTTGTAGGAGCCCCAATTTTTTACCAGCTACCTAGACCCAACATCCACCCCAAACCCAGACCCCCTCCCCGACCCCAGGTCGCAGAGTTTTTTTCAATGTTCATGGCTCTGCCTCACCTGCCTCCCCTGACTGCACACCCCTGATACTAACCAATTTTCGATTCTCTCTGGTCCGGTCACGTAATCTTGCAACTCCACCTCCCCTGTGTCAGTGAGAGGCTGCTGCAGGGAAAAGGGAGGAAGCGCCAACAATGGCTGGGCCATGAGAGCCTATGGGTGACGTCACAGCCCCAGAATTTACAGCTGTTGATGAGCGCTCCCTTATAGAGAACTGCAGTATCACACGACCAGACCGGAGGGAATTGAAAATAGGTAAGTACACACATCTTTTTTTATACAGGTTAGGCAGGATAGGTAAGAGGACGGGGGAGGGAACAATTTTAAGAATAATTATAGTTAGGGTTTTCTTCCACTTGGTGTAAAGTCTGCTTTTTTAAATCCCAAAAGCATGTTTAAATATATCTGTAATTTGTCAAAAATCGCTAAAGAAAAAATTACCTAAAGAACATTTTTGAGAATGTTCAAGTTCAGTATGCCCTTCCCAAAACTTGGACTTATGGGTTTCTGTCAGATAATTATCATTGTGAATTAGAGGTGTAAAGCAATTGTTCATTCAAGCTCTTAGCTACTGACCTTGAAGCTCTGAAAACCTGCTGATGTGGAACATTGCAGGTCAGCACTGCCCAGCTTCTTAAATACATCAAGCCTATCAGTTTAAACACATTAAATGCTGGAAGACACGGAGAGAAAAATGCCCCCATCCTGAAAAGAGAGTTAGAACAATTAGTCTCAGACTGGATATCCCAACAGTTAGTATAAATATGTCACGTAAAGTGCACTAGTCTAGTGCCCAAGTACAGAATACATAGTCATTGGTGACAATATTTGTATTGGCTGGGCACAAATACATGTACTGTACATCTGGGCCTTAAATGTGAATGTACCATGACTATTTTGTGGACAAGGATAACATTTTAGAAACACACACCTTTACCAGGACTATTCAAAATATATAAAGAGAGCAAAGAGAAGATTTTAAAGGTGCCAACACAAGCAAATATATAAAAATACATCTTCAAACTGTGACAATACCTTTGTTACTGTGAAAAATTCAATAAAAATCTTTTGAAAAAATGTAAAAAATACACATTTTATTATAAACATTAAAATAATAGTTTGAATTTCATATGAAACCAATCAAGCAATATCCATACGGCTTTAACAATGAAGATGCAGCTCACTACAGAGGTGTTGTTGGAAGGAGAGAGATAAAACCATCTTTGAAATCCGAAATCCGAATCCTCCATGGAATTACTCTGCTCCCACAACTCCATGAGTTCATTAAGAGATTTAATATTTAGAGTGAGGTCTTTCCATATTTCATTATCCAAAAATCGAGATCTGGTGGACTGATAGGTTTTGTCAAATATGACTATATACATTACATTTCTGGCAAATAAATGAACATCTTTAATCAATTCAAAACGGTGTTTTTGGTAGGACAAAAGGTTAAACCTAAACTCAATACGTGAACCTGGTCATCTGGGAGTGGATATGATGATAGATTGATTTGTTTGAATTTGTTTTGTTCAGATTTTTGGGATTCACATGTCCACATTGAAGATTTTTTCCGGATCTGGAGTGGCTGGTGGTAAAAAAATGGGTGCAGTGCGAAGGTCCTCCAAAATAGAGCCTGAAATAGCTGAACTTACCTTTTTGGATATAGGTAAGCTGAGTGCTTGAGAAGAAGTGGAAGATGAAGAACCCACATCACCAGTGAGAGTTGAAACAGGTGCAAAATTGTTAATAGAGGAGTGAGAAGAATGTCACATCTGACCATAGTTAATACATATATGTATAAGTACTTTATGTGTTGAGTGTAGTTTTGTGTCTGTTTTGACTGATATATTGTTTTTGAATCTTTAGTGATTTTGCATGCAGTATTTGTAAAGTCTACTGAAGAAGCCATAGTCTGGGGAAACATGTAGAGATGAAGTGACTGCATCTTCATTATAAAAGCAGTATGGATACCCCTTGATGGTTTTATATGAAATTTTTACTATTTTAAAATGTTTATAATAAAATTTGTATTTTTATATATTTACTTGTGTTGGCACCATTAAAATCCTGTCTTCGTTCTCTTTATATACTTGGAATATGTTCTATGGGATGTGGTACTGGGGATTCTCAGACAACAAATATCTTTCTATTTACTAGGACTAGTGGGGCTATGTCACATAACCAAATGAAGGGGCCTAGATTTCTGAATAATTTGATGTGACTTCACGGGGCAGATTTATTAACCACTTTAATATCACACTATCTATCGCACTTTCACCCCCTTCCTGACCAGACTAATTTTCAGATTTTAGTGCTGACGCAATTTGAATGACAATTGCATGGTAATGTACTGAATTGAAATTTTATAAAAAATAAAAAAAAATTCACACAAATAGAGCTTTCTTTAGGTGGTATTTAATCCCCACTGGATTTTTTTATTTTTAGTTACATAAACAAAAAAATACTGAAAACTTTGAAAAAAAAAACCTACATTTTTCTTCTTTTCTGTTATAAAATTTTGCAAATAAATATTCTTTCTTCATACATTTAGGCCAAACTGTATTCTGCTACATTTCTTTGGTGAAAAAAACAAATCATTGTTTATTATTTAGTCTGTAGGAAAGTTATAGAGTCCATAAACTATGGTATATATCTGAAAATTGATCAATCTTGATGTACTGATCTAATTTCTTGAGGCCCGAAAACACCAGGACAGTACACATTTCCCCCAAATGACCTTTTTGGAAAGTAGACAGTCCAAGGTATTTAGTAAGAGGCATGGTGAGTTTTTTGAAGTTGTAATTTTCTGTCCAATTTTTTTTAGAAAATATAGAAATTTAATAAAAAATGCACAATTTTTATTTTACATACTGTTACCAGTGCAGTACAGCGTCATCATATAATGGGTGTGGCGGTGATCAAATACACTGACTGGTGACCGTATGTAAAAAGATTTTTTTTAACACACTGTGACCAGAGCAATACATATATATATATATAACACTGTACTACTCTGAGGAAGTGCTCAGGATTTTATTTCCACATTATGATTGCTTCTACTAGTTAATTTCACTGTTATAAGCAACTGTTTTTACTGAATTAAATTGATTTATTTAGTGTGTATTGTTGTGATTAGCTGTGATTGGCCACAGCTAACCACATGGCACAAATGGGCTGTGATTGGCCCTGTCACTAGCATGTGATCACTGTGACCAATCACAGCTAGCAATGTTATCTGCTGTGATTGGTCACATGGTACCAGCAGCGGCCCAGTACTGTGATCTGTCATCGGCTGATGACAGATCGCACCACAGAGCAGCCTGCGCGGCGTGCACAAGGCGCCTTTCCGTGAGGGCATTATATGACATCCACCCAGAACGACAAATGTCCAGTCATTTATCTAAAGGTTGGGCGGGAACTGGCTAAAGGCTAATAGACTGTGTACTTTGAAAGAGAAGTTGTACTTTGGAGAGCCTAGTGCCCGTATTTCTTTATTCTATATTCATCTGGTAATCCAGCCAGCAAAAGAACAAGCTCTCCAGCATACTGCCAACTCTGGGAGGGTTGATTACAATGATCAGCCTTTTTTTTTATTCATGTAAAATGTTTATCCCTGATAACAACTGTATGAGAAGATACTTACTGCACTTTGGAGAGATTTTCTCTCACTTCCTGCTGTGTCTACAAGTATGTCGGCTCTGCACTTTATGTATTCTTATATCCAACTCTTGTTGAGTTCTCCATAGCACAAAATAGATAAAAAAAACAAGAAGAATAACTAGGACCCTCTTATGCAGTGTCAAGTGTGGAGACCTAATTGCTGCAGTGTTCTGCTAGAACCCCTATCTACGTCTTGTGATTGCAAAGCCTGACCAGGAAACACTTCCTCTCTGCCCTGATGCTGTCAAAGACATAGAGAGCATGAGGGGGACTGAGAGCCACCATGGTGTCACTGGTAAATGACTGGCACTTTCTAGTGCTGATTGCTAGACTGGAGTGTGGAAAATTGTAAAGCATGGTGCTATGCATTTATCTAAGCACATGTGTTATATTGATGTTCAAAGAGCAATTTTAGGGTTAACTTTCACTTGGATAACAAGCACACTTTAAAATACATTTCCAAGTCTTAGGTTCAGGTCCTGTATAAATGTACTCACCATAGGTGTGCACACAGGGTGTGCTGGGTGTGCCTGTGTGGTACCGATTTCCCCTGCTTCCCCTCTCCCCCTGCAGTGCTACCAGCCTCCCTCCTCTGCTCTCAGGAGCGGGGAAGGGGCTGGTAAATATTTCATTAACTGGCCCCTTCCTTTTTCTGAATGAACACAGTGAGTGATCTGTATCGATCGCTCCAGTCTTCATTTTTAACTAAAGCATAGTAAACTATGTTTACTGTAGGCTGCAGAGAAAGGAACTGGGGAATCTCTGTCCTCAGTTTCTTTCTCTGTCTCAAAAGTGAGACATCAGGGGTCTGTTTAGACCCCTGATATTTCACCAAAGCCCCATAACGAGACTCCTAAAAAAAATAGTAAAAAAAATTATAAAAAAATATTGTAAAAAATGATTACAAAATATTGTAAAAAATGATTAAAAAATATTGTAAAAAATGATTAAAAAAATAAAATTGGAAAGAATAATAAAAAATTATAAAAATAAAAAACTACAGACACTGTCCACTGCTCTACTGACACCAATCTTTGCTATACTGACACCGTCCACTGCTCTGCATATATACGTCCATGTGTGTTTGTGTTTTGGCATGCACACCCTAACGTAATAGGTTGCGCACATCAATGGTACTCACCAAATCATTCCTTGATTGTAGACCAGATGAAGAACATTCTCAGCAATTTTGAATTCCCCGTATTCTGGCTGAAGATATTTAAACAATGAAAAGTTTAAATATAAATGCTAATGTGAAAATGTAGAGTTTTGTTTGGTTTGTCCTAACATTGGAAGACATCATCGTGCGGCTGGGGTTAAACCACAGTCATCAAACAGACAAATTAAATTATATCTCATTGTCTTGTTAAACAACCAAATATAATCTAATGTAATAGCCTTCCATGCTGAGCGGTGATGACAGAGACGAAGAAATGATCTCTATACACAACATCACATTCATGCATATTAGACAATTATGGAGAGACATGGCAGTCTCAATGAAAAGATTCTGCCGTTCTAGCAGCAGCATAATATTTGTTCAGGATACTATTTGTCTGGGAGATGGAACTAGTGCAGAGTTCTAAAACTCAAATAGAAATGGATTTATGGGAATGTTTTCATCCAAGGACATCATTTAGCTGCAGCTTATGGAGTCAGAAATGATTTCCCCCACTGCCACCATCCAGGGTGGTGGGTTTGATTGATTGCTAAGAGAAATACAGAGAATTTAAGACAGGCTGATAAGGCCATCTATGGCCATATTATTCAATAGATGAGGCATTGCAGCTCAAGCCATGACCTGGCCTGTCCTTGGCTGAGACCTGACATCTATTGTGGCCGTGTCTATTCTTTGAATCACGGTGATATGTTCTGTAGCAGCACTGAAATCACTAGATATTATCAAATGAAGTGTAATTTCACTGATAGAGTTATGGCAAGACTTGTTGGGTAAAATATCGCTGGAGGCTACTTAAAAAATCTGCCACAATTAAATTTTTTAAATAATTTTTTGTCATTTTTAAAAGAAATCCCATTCTCCCATACTCACTATCCAGGGTGAGTTTGATTGATTGCTAAGAGCAATACAGAGAATCTGAGACATGCTGATAAAGTCACGTATGGTAAGTAATACAATGGATCAGGGGTGTCCAACCTGCATGTGGCCCGGGACTGTTCAGCATGCGGCCCGGGACATGTCTGGAAGAACCTCATACTGAAGAGAAACCACGGTGGCGAGCATGTATAGAGGGAAGCCATGTATACATATTTACATAGAAGCCGTTGAAGCACATAAAATGCAGGTATGAGCACAGCTAAAGGGATGTTTTTGTAAAAGCACCAGCAACAGCTAAAGCAGGGATTCTACATAGAGCCAAGCAAGTAAATGCCAGTTGGCTGTATTGGGGGAGGGGATGTTGAGATGGGCTGCCCAGATCTCAGTTGCTCCACCTAAAGCCCCCTGCCTACAACCTCCCCTCTACTTCTCCACACAGCAAACACCAGGGTTGCCAACCGCTATTAAATTCAAGGACAGTTTGTAATATGATCTGTAATTTTTACATCTGTCCATGAATGTTTGTTATGGACATGCAGTCTGCATGTCCGTAACAGATATTCACAGACAGATGTAAAAATTATGGGTTTTACAAACCGTCTGTGAATTTAGGCTAGGTTCACATTACTACGGGTGGCTGCAGGTGCAGGAATTCTTGCAGCCGAAACCACTCACAGCCAAAACATGCTGCTCTTTACAGACGCGCAGGGCTGCCAGTTATTCTTTATGGCAACCCCATGCATCTAAAAATGTAGCGAGTTTTTAGCTGCGGGAACCGAAGGGTAATTGCATGGTGGAAAAGCATCATGCGATTTGCCGGCCGATGTGGTTCAAAAATGGTGCAGGAACCTTTTTCCTGCATGAAATGCAGACACAGCTGCCCCTTCAAATGAATGGGTTGCCATGCCCAAGCAAATGCAGCCCAAGACAAATTTATTTCCAATGTGGCCCAGGAAAGTCAAAAGGTTGGACACCCTTGTAATAGATGATACATTGAGGCTCAAGCAATGACCTAAGCCTGTCATTCGTTTAGACCTGATATCTATTGTGGTCATATCTACTCTTTGAATCACCATGATATGTTCTGTAGTAACACTGATGCCGCGTACACACGAAGGGACAATCCCGCGGGATTATCCTCTGGACTCAAGTCCAGCGGACAATCCCCTCGTGTGTGGGCGTCGACGGACTTTTTTTCCCCAAAGTCCGGTGGACCAAAGTTTTAAGTTTGGTTTTAAAATTATCCGCTGGACTTGGCAGCCGTTAGTAGGTTAGTCCGCCGGACTTTTGAAATGAACGGACTTGCCGCTCATCGGCAAGTCCGTTCATTTAGCACGTGACTTCAGGTATACGTAGCTAGCGTAGGCAGTAAATGCCGGCGCGCTAGCTCCGTCACCTGGCATGGATTTAAAGGGACTCCCCACGCCGAAAAACGGCGTGGGGGTTCCCCCCAAATCCATCTCAGACCCTTATCCGAGCACGCAGCCCGGCCGGCCAGGAAAGGGGTGGGGACGAACGAGCGCCCCCCCCCCCTCCTGATCCGTGTGTGGGCAAGTCCGTTCATTTTCAAAAGTCCCGCGGACTTTGGCCAGCGGATTGTCCGCCGGAGAAGTCCGTGCGTGTGTGGGCAAGTCACACGCTCGGAAAGTCCGGCGAAGCCCCGCTGGAAAGTCCGGCGGATTGTCCGCTGGACTAGGTCCGGCGGACAAAGTCCGCACGTGTGTACGCGGCATGAGAGTCCATTCACACAGGGGCAACTTTGGATCCGACTTGAAGTCGCCCCAAGTCGCTCAACATCATAAATTCAATGTAAGTGGATGAGAGCCATCTTAATGCACACTACTGAAGTCACTCCGACTTCAGAAAAGGTTCCTGTACTACTTCAATCCGACTTCTAGGCAACTTGTACCCATTGATTTCAATGGAAGTTGCCTCCAAGTCGGATCCCCTATCTTATCTGAAGCAACTTTCCAGGAAGTAAAAATAGTTTTCTAGGCAAACCCCTCCCTCCCCCAGAGCTGATTATTATGTGATTGGCCACTGGCAAAGCCCCCTGTCCTGGAGGCGAATTCAAGTTGTCGTGTAAGTTGCCTCATGTCGGGCTGTGAGTCATACTCAAGTTGTGTCCAAGTTGCCTCCCAAAGTCGCACTGGAAGTCGTGTTGCCCCTGTGTGAATGGACTCTGAAGGCACTCTCTGAAGTATTATCAGCTGAAGTGTAATTTCACTGATAAGGTTATGGCAAGAAGAAATTTGAGGAAATTGCTGGAAGTTATTAAATCTGCCACAAAGAATAAATGTTAAAAAAAAATGTTGTCATATACAAACTATCCAGGGTGAGTTTGATTGATTGCCAAGAGCAATACAGAAAATTTGAGACGTGTTGATAAAGCCACCTATGGACACATTATACAGTAGATTATGCATTGCAGTTCAAGCCAAGACATATCTTTGGCTGAGACCAGACATCCATTTTGGTCATGACTACTCTTTGAATGTAGTAGTATTGAAGGCACTACATATTATCAACTGAAGTGTACTTGCTCTGACGAGGTTACAGCAAGGCTTGTTGGCTGAAGCAACATGAGAATATTGCTGAAGACTATTTACTAAATCTGCACTAAGTAAGTGTTGAAAATAAATTTTTGCCATATACTCACAAATTTGCTTTCTAGATCCCAGCAGCAGCAATCACTCATATACCGGACAATAAGGCCACGAAAGAAGTCTATAAGGAGGATACTTGCCACTGTGAAAATCATATCAATTATGGAAAGTTTCAGCATCTCCTGAAATGGAATTTCACAATGGTAAAGCCTACTAGTTTCAACACTGTGACATCTTATTTTTGAATCTTTGCTTTTTTTTATATACAGTACTCTGCAAAAGTTTTAGGCAGGTGTGAAAAAAATGCCGTAAATCAGAAATGCTTTCAGAAATGCTTTCAGAAATGCTTTCAGAAATAGTTCCTATGTTTCTGTGCATAGTTGAGTAGCCTTGCCTTGTTTCCATGTCCTATGCATTAAAACATAGGAACTGGGGTGCAGAAAACATGTCAGCAGGTGCTCTGGACTAATGAGTCAGAATTGTGAAATATTTGGATGTAGCAGGAGGCATTTTGTTTGCGAAGGACTGGAGAGTGGTACAATAATGAATATCTGCAGGTAACAGTGAAGCATGGTGGAGGTTCCTTGCAAGCTTGGGGCTGAATTTCTGCAATTGGAGTTGGAGATTTGGTCAGGAATGGATCAATGGTGTCCTCAATGCTGAGAAATATAGCCAAATACTTATCACGCCACGCCATCAGGGAGGCATGTAACTGGCCCCAAATTTATTCTGCAGCAGGACAACCACCCCAAACATACAGCCAATGTCATTAAAAGAGAAGTCCTGGAATGTTTATTTTTTTTAAGAATCATATTACATAGGTGGATGTAGCATCGGTGTCTGCTGAAAACAGGTCACAGGAGTGCAGAATGAACTGCACTCCTGTGAACCACAGGAGACGTACAGCTAAAGAAGCTTTGGCTGCAGTGGCGTACTAAGGGGGGTGCGGGACGCACCGGGTGCCACACACTGGGGGAGTGTCAGGCCGGCGTCCCCCTCCGCGATGGAAGCGGGGACAGCGCGCCGCCGCCGAGCGCTGATATAACATATCAGCGGCGCAGCGGCGCGGTGAGTGACAGGCAGCGGCAGGTGAGGTGAGAGGAGGGGGAGGGTGTTCGGCGCGCTCCGCGGCTCTCCGCGGCTCTGATCTGTCTCGGCTGTGTCATACAGCCGAGCAGAGTGAAGCCCCCGGCTCTGCCTCCCCCTCCTCCTTGTAGTGCTGTGTGTCCCGCGCTGACACTCCTGACCTGAGGTAGGTACATTATGGGTCATAGGGGGGGTCTGTACTGAGGGGGGGGGGGGTTACTCTGTACTGAAGGGGGGGTCTGCATTGTAGGGGGGGTCTGTACTAAAGGGGGGGTTTGTACTGAAGGGGGGGGTCACTCTGTACTGAAGGGGGGTCTGCATTGTAGGGGGGGTCTGTACTAAAGGGGGGGTTTGTACTGAAGGGGGGGTCACTCTGTACTGAAGGGGGGTCTGCATTGTAGTGGGGGGGCTGCATTGTAGGGGGGTCTGTACTGTAGGGGGGGGGGGCTCTGCATTGTAGGGGGGTCTGCACTGTAGGGGGGTTGTGCAGGGGGGGTCTGTATTGTAGGCGGGTCTGTATTGTAGGCGGGTCTGTGTAATATGCAGGGGGTCCAGAGCTGTTAGGGGGGGTGTCTGTGTAACATACAGGTGTCCAGAGATGCAGGGCGCTGTGTAATGTAAAGGGGTCTAGAGGTGCAGGGTGCTGTGTAATGTAAAGGGGTCTAGAGGGGCAGGGTGCTGTGTTATGTAAAGGGGTCTAGAGGTGCAGGGTGCTGTGTAATGTAAAGGGGTCCAGAGGTGCTTTGTAATGTAAAGGGGTCCAGAGGCGCAGGGTGCTGTGTAATGTAAAGGGGTGCAGGGTGCTGTGTAATGTAAAGGGGTCTGTAAAGGGGTCCAGAGGTGCAGGGTGCTGTGTAATGTAAAGGGGTCTAGAGGTGCAGGGTGCTGTGTAACGTAAAGGGGTCTAGAGGTGCAGGGTGCTGTGTAATGTAAAGGGGTCTAGAGGTGCAGGGTGCTGTGTAACGTAAAGGGGTCTAGAGGTGCAGGGTGCTGTGTAATGTAAAGGGGTCTAGAGGTGCCGGGTGCTGTGTAATGTAAAGGGGTCCAGAGGTGCTTTGTAATGTAAAGGGGTCCAGAGGTGCAGGGTGCTGTGTAATGTAAAGGGGTCTAGAGGTGCAGGGTGCTGTGTAATGTAAAGGGGTCAAGAGGTGCAGGGTGCTGTGTAATGTAAAGGGGTCTAGAGGTGCAGGGTGCTGTGTAATGTAAAGGGGTCCAGAGGTGCTTTGTAATGTAAAGGGGTCCAGAGGTGCAGGGTGCTGTGTAATGTAAAGGGTGCAGGGTGCTGTGTAATGTAAAGGGGTCCAGAGGTGCAGGGTGCTGTGTAATGTAAAGGGGTCTAGAGGTGCAGGGTGCTGTGTAATGTAAAGGGGTCTAGAGGTGCAGGGTGCTGTGTAATGTAAAGGGGTCTAGAGGTGCAGGGTGCTGTGTAATGTAAAGGGGTCTAGAGGTGCAGGGTGCTGTGTAATGTAAAGGGGTCCAGAGGTGCTTTGTAATGTAAAGGGGTCCAGAGGTGCAGGGTGCTGTGTAATGTAAAGGGGTGCAGGGTGCTGTGTAATGTAAAGGGGTCCAGAGGTGCAGGGTGCTGTGTAATGTAAAGGGGTCTAGAGGTGCAGGGTGCTGTGTAATGTAAATGGGTCTAGAGGTGAAGGGTGCTGTGTAATGTAAAGGGGTCCAGAGGTGCAGGGTGCTGTGTAATGTAAAGGGGTCCAGAGGTGCAGGGTGCTGTGTAATGTAATGGGGTATAGAGGTGCAGGGTGCTGTGTAATGTAAAGGGGTCCAGAGGTGCAGGGTGCTGTGTAATGTAAAGGGGTCCAGAGGTGCAGGGTGCTGTGTAATGTAAAGGGGTCCAGAGGTGCAGGGTGCTGTGTAATGTAAAGGGGTCTAGAGGTGCAGGGTGCTGTGTAATGTAAAGGGGTCCAGAGGTGCAGGGTGCTGTGTAATGTAAAGGGGTCCAGAGGTGCAAGGGCTGTGTAATGTAAAGGGGTCCAGAGGTGCAGGGTGCTGTGTAATGTAAAGGGGTCCAGGGTTGTAAAGGGGTCCAGAGGTGCAGGGTGCTGTGTAATGTAAAGGGGTCCAGAGGTGCAGGGGGGTGTGTAATGTACACAGTAGTGACAAAGAGATATTTAAGGATGCAGAGGTATGCAGGGAGCACAGTGGGATGTTTTTACATTTTAAGGTGGGGGGGGGGTGCCAGATATAGGATCCGCCCCGGGTGCCAAATGCACTAGGTACGCCCCTGTTTGGCTGTACTTCTCCTTTAAGAACTATCTTCAGTGTAAAGTAGAACAAGGAGTCCTGGAAGTGATGGTTGGACTCCCACAGAGCCCTGATCTCAACATCATGGAGTCTGTCTGGGATTACATGAAGAGACAGAAAGAATTGAGGCAGCCTACATCCACAGAAGATCTGTGGTTAGTTCTGCAAGATGTTTGGAACAACCTACCTGCCGAGTTCCTTCAAAAACTGTGTACAAGTCTACCTAGAAAAATTGATAATGTTTTGAAGGCAAAGGGTGGTCACACCAAATATGGATTTGATTCGAATTTCCCTTCTGTTCATTTACTTTTTTTTTAATTGATAAAAATAAACTATTAACACTTCTATTTCTGAAAACATTCTTAATTTACAGCATTTTTTCATACTTGCCTAAGGCTTTCGGCAGTACTTTATATATATATATATTTGTACAATAAAGTGCCATTATATTAAACACTTGAAATTTTGTTGCTTTACAATTCATATGCACCAATAAAGTCCCGTATACAAATACTGTTTGTTTCTCTATACCAGTGGTTCCCAAGCTTTTCTATGCCCAACACACCTAAGAAATGTATGGTTAATGTTTGCATCCCCTAATATCATATTTGAGGATGCCATAGTCTCATATCTAATTTTTGAACCACAAACTGAACACATACAACATTGCGGGGGAACACATTTAAAAAAAAAAATTTCCAAATTGTTGGATAATGGATTCATGATCCATTCTTTTGAAATCTTCAGGTCTTTGTATTATAATGAATTTAAAGGCAATGCTCTGATCAGTTATTTACTTTACTTATATGATAATTATATTAATTTCTTCTTTTGATTAAATAAAAAATGAGACTACTATCTATGCAACACATCCACCTACTACCACCTACTACCACATCTTAAGGCACAATGGCATGACTCGTCACTAAGAGCCCTTACACATTGCAGCCACGGCCACGTTAGCGGTTAGCTAGTTTTAGCAGCGCTTTGCCGACGTTTTAGCGGCGCCTTTCAGCCACTAGTGGGGCACTTTTTACCCCCGCTCCTCCACCGCCCCAAAGATGCTGCTTAACATCCTGCCAGCGCAGGACATCCTGCCTAAAGCACTGTCCTTAGGACATGAAGTGAAGGGATGGTGGAAGGAGACAGGAATACAAACACTCTTTTTAGTAGAGAATAGAAAGATTAGAACCACTTTTTAGGTTATATTGCTGCCCCCCTCCCACCAGCCATCCATTAAATCCTGATAGTAATCTCAGCAATTGGGCTTCAGGAAGTGAGGTGAAATCTCTTTAATGCCACGTACACACGATCGGACTATCCAGCGGATTTGTCTGCCGGACTATTGTCCTCCGGACAATCCGACCGTGTGTGGGCTCCTGCGGAATTTTTCTTCCCAAAAGTCCAGCGGACTTAGAAAGAAGTTTTGACTCAAAATTATCTGCTGGACTCCGCAGTCCGGCGGACAATCCAGCCGTCTGTGTGCTAGTCCATGGGACTTTTGAAATGAACGGACTTGCCCCACACATGGAGTAAAGTCCGTTAATTTTGGTAGACCAAGGTAGACGGGACTAGCGAAGGAAGCCAATGCCGCCGCCTCGATCGGCAAGATTGACACACCTCGCTAGCCCCGTCGCCTGGTATGGATTTAAAGGGGAATCCCTACGCCGAAAAAAAAAAAAAAAAACGGTGTGGGGGTTCCCCCCAGATCCATATCAGACCCTTATGCGAGCACGCAGCCCGGCCAGTCAGGAAAGGGGGTGGGGATGAGCGAGCACCCCCCCTCCTGAGCCGTACCAGGCCACGTGCCCTCAACATGGTGGGTGCTTTGGGGAAGGGGGGCCCTGCGACCCCTTCACCCCAAAGCACCTTGTCCCCATGTTGATGAGGACAAGGGCCTCTTCCCGACAACCCTGGCCGTTGGTTGCCGGGGTCTGCGGGCGGGGGGCTTATCGGAATCCGGGAGTCCCCTTCAATAAGGGGGCCCCCAGATACCGGCCCCCCACCCTATGTGAATGAGTATGGGGTACGATGTACCCCTACCCATTCACCTGGTGAAAAAAGTGTAAATAAAAAAAAAACACAACACAAGTTTTTAAAATACTTTATTAGACAGCTCCAGAGGTCTTCTTCCGTCTTGGGGGGTCGTCTCGCCGCACTCCTCCGCTATCTTCTGCTCGCTCTTTTACTAGCGGAGGAGCCCGGCTTTCTCCTTTCTCGCCGTCTGGGGTCTTCTTCCGACTTCGGGGGTCTTGTCCCATTCTTCGGTTCTTCTTGCCGGACCTCCGCTTTCTTCTTCCAGCTCTTTTACTAGCGTTCTGCTGCTTCTTCTTCTTTCTTCTCCTGATGTTGACACAACACTGTCTCTGCTTGTAATGGCTGAGACATGTTGCGCGGCCACTTATATAGGGAAAAGGGGCGGGGTCACCGGCTCATGTCACATGGTGACCCACCCCTTATGATGTCACAGTCCCAGCATCCTCCGGGACTGTGACATTATATAGGGAGCTGGGTCACCATCAGGGCCCCCCTTCCCCAAAAGCACCCCCCATGTTGAGGGCATGCGGCCTTGTACGGCTCAGGAGGGGGGGGCACTCATTCGTCCCCCCCCTCTTTCCTGACCGGGTGGGCTGCGTGCTCGGATAAGGGTCTGATATGGATCTTGGGGGGACCCCCACGCCGTTTTTTCAGCGTAGGGATTCCCCTTTAAATCCATACCAGGCGACGGGGCTAGCAAGGTGTCAATCTCGCCGATCGAGGCGGCGCCATTGGCTTCCTTCGCTAGTCCCATCTACCTGGAGTCACGTTCAAAATTAACGGACTTTACTCCGTGTGTGGGGCAAGTCCGTTCATTTCAAAAGTCCCGCGGAACTCCGCTGGAAAGTCGGCGGATTGTCCGCCGGACTAAGTCCGCCAGATAGTCTGGCCAAATAGTCCGATTGTGTGTACGTGGCATAACAGAACCCTGGAGAGCAGGACAGTTTGACGTATTCCCCATCGAAAACTGAAGAAAATTGTCTGGGCAAACATTTAAAACACGCAATATGTTATATAATTGTGCTGATATCTCACCTGTCCAACATAGGTTTCCCAGCACTCATTTTTATTCATTGGAACCTCAGACATAACCGGGGATGATGTCTGGTTGATGGCAACCATGATTTTTGTAATGTTCTGATCCATCTCTATTGCAAAAGTGGAATTCCTATCCATTCCATAACTAGGACTGATTGTGGTTAATACAGGGACTGTTGTGACATCCCTGAAGGTGTCATTGCTACTGTTCTGAAACACATTGTTACATATTATTAAATAATATTCATATAACAGTATATGTCTTTGTTTACTATATTTATATACAGTGCAGTATATGTGTATATATATATATATATATATATATATATATATATACACATATCTCACAAAAGTGAGTACACCCCACTTTTTTGTAAATATTTTATTATATCTTTTCATGTGACAACACTGAAAAAATTACACTTTGCTACAATGTAAAGTAGTGAGTGTACAGCTTGTATAACAGTGTAAATTTGCTGTCCCCTCAAAATAACTCAACACACAGCCATTAATGTCTAAACTGCCGGCAACAAAAGTGAGTACACCCCTAAGTGAAAATGTCCAAATTGGGCCCAAAGTGTCAATATTTTGTGTGGCCACCATTATTTTCCAGCACTGCCTTAATCCTTTTGGGCATGGAGTTCACCAGAGCTTCACAGGTTGCCACTGGAGTCCTCTTCCTCTTCTCCATGCTGACATCACGGATCTGGTGGATGTTAGAGACCTTGCGCTCCTCCACCTTCCATTTGAGGATGCCCCACAGATGCACAATAGGGTTTAGGTCTGGAGACATGCTTGGCCAGTCCATCACCTTTACCCTCAGCTTCATTAGCAAGGCAGTGGTCGTCTTGGAGATGTGTTTGGGGTCATCATCATGTTAGAATACTGCCCTGCCCTCCTCTGAAGGGAGGGGATCATGCTCTGCTTCAATATGTCACAGTACATGTTGGCATTCATGGTTCCCTCAATGAACTGTAGCTCCCCAGTGCTGGCAGCACTCATGTAGCCCCAGACTATGACACTCCCACCACTATACGTTTGAATCCATGAGACGTTTTTATATATCTTGGAGCCTCCTTTCTTGTCGACTGGTGGTCCTTGTGAGAAGATTTTTTTTCCCAATTCTACCATGCCTATATTTATCTGGGCCTTATTATCTTTGGTGAAGAATCACCGGCAAGTCTGTTTGATTCATAGGGCGTATGTCCTACTGAATCCACTTTTTCCGGTAAGCCTCAGTGTTATTGGTGGCGGTGCTCCACCCCCCCCCCCCTTTTTCATGCACGTTTAGCGGTGGCTTGATAATTACCATTTGGGGCGTCAAGATACATATGTTTTGGACATTTACATTTTCATCAAACACTTTTTTCTCACTCAGTGGACTCTTTCTTTGTTCATAATTTTTTTCTATTATTGCTTTTGAGTTTATAATAAGTTGTTCACTGTATTTTATGTGTATGGTTTATATTGGTTTAATCACCTGATATTACTGCATTTATATGTATGGTATACATTGGTTTAATCACCTGATATCACTGCATTTTATATGCATGTTATACATCGGTTTAATCACCTGTTATCATTATTTTAATATTGCACATGTATACTGTTTGATATCTTCACAATTATTCTAATTTCGTTATATTTTACATGTGTATTAGGTCATCTATGCACTTTAGACTACCCATTTACATTTTAAATTGTCACTAGCGCTGCACCATCACTTTCCCATTTTTTTCACTGCTCCCCATTCACACCTGAGAACTTGTAAGACTAACGAGTTAGTCTTACAAGCTAACTTGAGTTATTTTGAGGGGACAGCAAATTTACACTGTTATACAAGCTGTACACTCACTACTTTACATTGTAGTGAAGTGTAATTTCTTCAGTGTTGTCACAAGAAAAGATAGAATAAAAAAAAAAATCAAAAATGCGAGGGGGTACTAACTTTTGTGAGATACTGTATATATATATATATATATATATATATATATATATACACAGTACACTATATTGTCAAAATTAGTTTGACACACACATGGACCTTAATGGCATCCCAGTCTTAGTCCGTAGGGTTCAATATTGAGTTGGCCCACCCTTTGCAACTATAACAGCTTCAACTCTTCTGGGAAGGCTGTCCACAAGGTTTGTGTCTATGGGAATGTTTGGTCATTCTTCCAGAAGAGCATTTGTGAGGTCAGGCACTGACGTTGGACGAGAAGGCCTGGCTCGCTCTAGTTCATCCCAAAGGTGTTCTATCGGGATGAGGTCAGGACTTCCAAGTTCCTACACCCCAAACTCGCACATCCATGTCTTTATGGACCTTGCTTTGTACACTGGTCCAAATCATTTGGTGGAGGAGGGATTTTGGTGAGGGGTTGTTTTTCAGGGGTTGGGCTTGGGCTTAAGGTGTCAGCATACCAAGATATTTTGGACAATTTCATGCTCCCAACTTTGTGGGAACAGTTTGGGGATGGCCCCTTCCTGTTCTAACATGACTGCACACTAGTGCACAAAGCAATGTCCATAAAGACATGGATGAATGAGTTTGGGACGGAGGAACTTGACTGGCCTGCACTCAAATCCATTTTGTAATAATTAGCCCATCTGTTAGTCTCTGAAAGCAAAATACTATGATTCAGCAGTGATTTTTTAATAGTACCATACCACATACCAGTAACTGGTGTTGCAAAATTCATTTTTGAGAATACCTGAGACCCCTGGATTTCTACTCAGAGGGACCCCAAACAGTTTACCAGTGGCCAGTGCGACTTCTAATATTTGCTTCCTACATGTCTGAAATAGAACCCAGCCCAGGCCAAGAATGATCGGTCTCCCAGTCCCATAAAAGTCTATTGAGCTATACTGTGAGTGTGCAACACACAGGAAGTGGACCTAGCATTAAGTGGCAGTGCTGATGATCACCTCTAACCTTTGGTGGTCCCCACACATACCAGCTCCCGACACAGGAAGTTTCCTAGTAACTTATTTGCAACTCTCTTAATTAGATTATGTGACATATAGAAGCCAGAAATAAGTTCTTAGTGACAGTAGATGTCCTGTGCTGGGAGCTGATTGCTAGTATTTGGAAGGACAGCTGTAGATCAGAGGAGATCAGGAGCACTGTCACTTAATGCCAGGTTCACTCTGGAGGTTGTGTAGAGTCTTTAGGATAAGCCAAAATGGCACCAATAGCTGGTGCATGTGGAGTAGCAGCAGCAGCAGCAGCAGCAGCAAGGTTATTTACGAAAGGAAAATACACTTTGCACTGCAAGTGCACTTGGAAGTAAAGTCGATGTAGATCCGAGGGGGACATGCAAGGAAAAAAAAAAACAGCATTTTAGCTTGCACATGATTGGATGATAAAATCAGCAGAGCTTCCTCTCATTTCAGATCTACCCTTAGATTTAGAGCGACTGCACTTCCCAGTGCACTTTCAGTGCACTTTCAAGTGCACTTGCAGTGCAAAGTGGAGTTGCCTTTCGTAAATAACCCCCATTGTGTCACTACTATGCATGCCTGGTAGCACTGATGTTTAACTATAGACCAGAACCTTCCCCAAGAGCCATACCCAGTAGGAAGCACCTCCAGAGTGGTCTATACAGCAGATGAGTCTGTGTTGTAATGGGACATGGTCTAATCTCTGACATTGTCACCACCTCCCTACTGCCTGGCTTCTGTTGCGGCTTACACAGGCACTGTTATCTTGGACATTGCAGCTCTCACCACCAACATTCCCTTTCTGACCTCTGCTGCTGGCCAGGAGGAATGCATTTGGAGTTAAAGCTGACACTTCCTTGCATAGGTACCACTCATCACCATGCCTTCATCACCCCCCTCAACACCACTGCATACTCTCATTCTCATCACAATGCTTGAAACCTCCTCACTACTCCCCCTGCCCTCTCACTAATGCATCTGACCCCCACCTCCTCTTCCTGCACCACACCTGCACACTAACCCCCATTTCACCACAGCGCCTGACCCCCATTCTCCCTCTTACCACCCTTTCCACATGATCCCACTTCACTCACCACTGCACCAACACTCAGCTCTACGCTTGCTCCCATTCCAGCAATGCACACACCATCACTGTACCAATGCAAATCCCTGTGCTTCCTGCCATTGCGGTAACATTTCTATATTCAGCCTGTTCCATGATCAGACACACCATTGTTATTATTATTAAAAGGAGAAAATAGAATGTTCAGATGAATCTACCAAAGTTCATTTAACTTTACGTACAAACGTTTGTACTCTGAGGCCAACAAAGGCTTTGGACGTGGCCCCAACATTTCATTTTACCTGTGTACTTACACTCATGATATTAACTTTGTCCAGCAGTGCAATAATCAAACTGTACAGGTTCCCCAAGTACAATACAAGGACCCTTTAAAGAGAAAAAAAACCCAGAGGGCACACAGGTTACAGTCCTTCTCCACAGATATGTAGACTGGTGGTTGCTGCTGTCTGTATTATGAATACCTACCTTGCCAGCTGGAAGCGTAATGTTGTTCTAGGATGATACATTTCCAAGGCTGCTACCAGCTCAAATGCCGATGGAGCAATCATAGTGATTAGGGAAACCACTACGCTTACCTATAAATAAACACACAACATTTGTATATTATTATTATTATTATTATATCTTTTACATTTCTCCCTAAAATATTACCATTCACCTACTCCGTTCTCTAGACCAGCCTTTTTCAACTAGGATTCCTAGGCACCCTGCGGTGCCTTCTGGGTTCTTCAGGGGGGTGCCTTAGCTAAATGTCTACAAATTGGCCAAAAATTGTGTACAAGCCAAGAAGTGGATCATTGTTGCTTTTTTGTTACACAAAGCCAAAGTATTTCATTGTGCAACATTACAAACTTGGGCACTGGGCCGGTCAGCCGCCAGCATCCTAACAACTGTTGATGTCATTGGTTGACAAGGAGGACATCGGGTGCCTGCACAGCATGCCTTTTTTCTACCCCCCCCCCCCCACCTTTCTCTGTCAGCACTGGGGTCACGTTAGCTGTGTGAGGAAGAAAAAATAAGGAAGAAATGCTGGAATATTAGTCAATAACCTGTTTCCCCAAAAGTAAGACCTAGCGTGATTGTCGGTGATGACTGCAATATAAGCCCTACCCCCCCTGTTTCCCCGAAGATAAGCCCTACCCTGAAAATAAGACCTACAAGGACTTTAACTAGGGCTTATTTGGGGGGTAGGGCTTATATTGCAGTTATCACCGAAAATCACGCTAGGTCTTATTTTCGGAGAGACAGGATACCAGTGTGTGTATTTGCTTCAAAAGAGAAAATCACCTCTAATGTTGGGTGTCCTATGTTTGTGGATGCTGCTGCAATATGTAAAACTATTAGTGTCGTTTTTTTTACATTTTAGAAGGGGGTGCCTCAAGATCATTCAAAAATTTAAAGGGTCCCCTTACTGGAAAAAGTTTGGGAAACATTGCTCTAGAGGAAGGTGGTGACTAGAAGAAGGGACAGATGAAATGTGTTCACAGTATTTGGTGGAGTTGATTGACTAAAGGAGTAGAGGCTGTTCACTTTGCTGAGGGGGATTTTCACTTAGTAAATAGGGAAAAGCCTTGTTCACTTTGTATGCCCTATTATGTACAAAGCAAGTTACAGAAAAAAAACAAAAAATGATTTTGGCTCATACATGTCTGGACAAATCTCTTAGCCCGGGTTCACGCTATAACCTGCTGTGGATCGCACAGGTGCGCTGTGCGTCCCTTTTCCCCTTTTCAGGGACGAATCAGGGCCGATTCTATGCCTGAATTTGGCCCTGAAACGGAGCCAAAGACGCACAGTGTGTAGTGCGCTCCGCAGCCGCCCCGGAGATATGTGAACCGGCTCCATAGGGAGCCAGTCCCATTCTCCTACTATGCGAATTAGATGTGGGGAAATGCACATCTAATTCACATAGGTGTGAACTCGGGCTTAGGGCCCTTTCACACGTGCGGACCGTTCGGATAGCCTGTCAATTTTTTCAGGCGTACCTGACCAGGCGCTCCATACATCTGCTATGGAGTGACGGATGTCAGCAGTGACATGTCTGCTGACATGCGATCCGCCCCGATCCGATCCACAAAATCCAGATGGAAGGAAACCCTATTTTCCATCCATCTGGCAGATCGGATGAAAACGGACAGGCAGTCCGTTTTCATCCGATCCCCCCATAGAGGAGAGCGGAGATCTGACAGGTCCATTTCTGCACAGTGTGCAGAGAGGGACTTGTCATCTGCCGGCTCCGCGGGAATCAACGGTTCGATCCCTGCTGATCAGGTGGACTTCTAAAAATGGATCCGCACATGTGAATCATGCAGAACCCAAATACAGAATTTTTTTTCCAGTTTTGGCTAAAGTGGGAAAGAGTTACAGTATATACTCGAGTATAAGCCGAGTTTTTCAGCACATTTTTTTGTGCTGAAAGTGCCCCCCTCAGCTTATAATTGAGTCAAGCACTTTTCTGCAGCAGAGAATGACATTTTCCGAACCGACTTTGGGGCCCCGTATCTCGGGGCCACTTGGTGCTAGGCACCCCAGTGGAACTAGGTGGTGTGCAAACCCAGTGGAACTAGCACTACAACATATCCAAAGATGGGGTTCCTAGCACCAAGTGGCCCCGAGATACGGGGCCCCAAATTTGGTCAACTGTGTCCATCTGCAGAAATATCATTTCGGGACCCTTTTGGCTGCAGCTAGGGGGCATCTGGGAACCCTTAACTACCGAGTTTGAAGTTCGGGGGACCTATGGCTGCAAATGGGCACAGTGAGGCATGCAAATGGGCACAGTGAGGCTGCAAATGGGCATTGTTGACCCTCTTTTCCACTTACAGTAGCTTCGCATTTCTCACCCTAGGCTTATACTCGAGTCAATACGTTTTCCCATTTTTTTTGTAGTAAAATTAGATGCCTCGGCTTATATTCGGGTCGAGTATATACAGTACATTTTTTCCAGGTTATTATTTTTGTCTGCGACCCTATGTAGTGAGATTTCACCACACTTCCTATCTCTGTGATGACCCTACATGTAATGGGATAATAAGTTCTCACAAAACAGAAAGGCACAGACTGATATAATCAAACTGCTAGAAATGTTAAAGCTTTCTCCCTTCAATAAAAAAATGTGTCAGGACAGTAGCTTAGGAGGGAACATTCCAAAAAAGAATTCAAATTACCAATAAAAGTCTGTTAGAGGTTCACCCTTCTTCATGTTATCTCTAACCATAAAACAATTCTGGAACTGAGCTTCAATTTTCAGATGACTAGATTTAAAGTGTTCACCTTTTCAGAAAAAAATGTAAATGTAAAGTAACACCCTACACCATCCCTCCAGCCCCGCTGTACTCACATGCCAGCATTACCCAATTAGAAATGCTCTGATCAGTTCAAGAAGCCCTACAGAAATAAGGGGGAGAATAGCTGGGATTTAAAATCCCCAGACCACTACACCAGGGGCGTGGGCAGTGACAGCTCATCACCCACAGGGGCAAGTACAGCAGGGACCAGGGGGTGGGGAGGGTATAGGGTGTTAGCTCACCTTTTCATTTTTTCTGAAAAGGGGAACTTACGCTTTAAGGGTAAAACATTTAAATGCTTTATCTACTTCTCATATCTGTCCTCTACTTTCAGAGTGGATTTTTTCCAAAGCAGTAGAGGCTATTTGCTTAGCAAACTTAATATGCACTTTGCATGTAAATGATTATCTACTAAATAATTAAGGTAAAGCAGTGTTCACCGAAACCAACCAATTTTTGTTTGTTTTTTAAATTTCCTTCACATGTGACTTGGTGGCAAAGTAAATATAAGGTGATATTGTGGCGCTTACTCAATAGAGGATAAACAACATAAAGTGCAAATGCACCAAGAAGGTAATAAAATCAGTACACATAAATGGATAATGAAAAACATGTGCAAAGGTTGCAAACACACCACAAAACTGTATGAGAAGGCAATATAAATGCTTAAAGGGGTTGTAAAGGTTCCGGTTTTTAATAAAAAACAAAAAAAACAAACATGTCATACTTACCTCCGCTGCGCAGTTGGTTATGCACAGAGTGGCCCCGATCCTCCTCTTCTGAGTGGTTCCTCTTGCGGCACTCCTGGCTCCTCCTCTTCTCGAGTCTCCCGTCGGAGAAGCGATCTCCTACGGGACCCCCCTGTGGGCGCGCTCCCGTGTCCTGCTGCTGCGTCTGTTGACACAGACAGCTGGATTCGCCACCCCCTAGCGCTGCCCCCCGGTACCCGCATCATTGAATTTGATTGACAGCAGTGGGAGCCAATGGCTGAGCTGCTATCAATCTATCCAATCAGGACACAAGACACCGGCTGGAGCTGGTGTGCTCATTCCCATCAAGGAAATTACAGGGCTTGGGTAAGTATAAGGGGGGCTCAGGGGCGCTGCTGCAGTAAAGAAGGTTTTTCAGCTTAATGCATAGAATGCATTAAGGTGAAGAACACTGAGAGTTTACAACCCCTTTAAGATTAAATAAGGTGATCAGTTTTTATTTTTTTATTTTTTTTTCCATCTCAGAGAGAGCTTTTTGGGACCAAATCAGAAGCGCCCTCAATTGTGTCCCTTTTTGTCTTCACATCATTGTGGAATTTTCTCTTTTTTTTTTTTTTCCTTTTTTTTTATTTCGCCTGTAATTTAATACACATATTTGCGCCATTTAAGTGAATGCCCAAAAGGGCTTACCGTTTAATACCCCTCTATAGCACTCCATTATAAGTGAGGTTTTTAAATCCTTGTATTTCCCCAAACACCCCAACCCCTCCCCCTGCCACCCCCTGATCAGTGCAAAAAATAGCCAATCCAAAAAATAAAATGAATAAAGTGATCGTGCAAAAATCCTTGGTGATAAATATGACATCAAGCACAAGAAGTTCTGTTCAATTAAGTGATAATAGCTTCCACCATCCGTAGTACACCAATAGTGTGCCCCAGCCTCTCACCTCGAGTTGAGACCCCTACAGGTCTAGTAACTCCTCTGTTGTTAAATATCCTTGATGGGCAAAACACCAGACTCCTTTCCTTGGAGCATCCAACCAGATAAGGTATATTCCCATTGTTGGAAAGGAAACTCCACTGTAAATATTATCCTCCTTGATATCCTCCACTCTCCTCCATTCAAATCAGTCCTTAGATGGATTGCTGCAATACGTTTTCTTTTTTTAGGCTTTCTTCCCTTGACACTTTTTGTCCTTCCCCGATGCTCTACACACCCTCAATAAAGGTTTGTGTGGAGCCCACAGAGAAAGGGAGCCAGGAGCGGGAGGGTGAGGGCGGCCGTACCCGGGTCAGTGTGCTCAGAAGCTGGGGCTGTGTGGGAAAGCTGCTCCCCTGGAGTTCTACTATCCTGAATCCTACAACGATGTCACAGTAAGCGATCACAAGAGTGATGGATGGGGAGGGCCGGCTTCTACCGGTGCTTGGACTCTGTATTTGTGTATGAGAGCAACCAACAACCAACTGACTCGATTGACTATTTTTTGGACTGATCACATTATTTATTTTAAGCATTTATATTGCCTTTTCATACAGTTTTGTGGTTGCAACCTTTGCACATGTTTTTCATTATCCATTTATGTGTACTGATTTATCTACCTTCTTGGTGCATTTGCACTTTATGTTGTTTATCCTCTATTGAGTAAGCGCTACATTATCACCTTATATTTACTCTTTACTGTGTAGGAACGCCACTTTCAACGTTGGCAGCCACTTTTGTATTTTCTATTGTTTGCGCATTAGTGTTTTTATGTTTTCCTTGGTGTTCAAAGTGATCACAGCCTTACTTTATTAATAGGGATGAGTATGGGCTCTGAGATTGGTCTGAACCCATGTTCCACCAAACCTGGAAAGCAGCTGTCACTTCCAGGCCAATGAGCTGTGAGTCGGGAATTACCCACAACTACAAATACACATAGGGGCGGGGATGCTCGTGACACCATTCACCTAATGTGGCCACATGGCTATATTGGGTCAATGTCATAAAATATGGCCATATTAGGTTAATGATGTCACAAGCTTCCCCATCATGAGCAAGTCGCAAGCATTCCCATCCCCTTGTGTACCTGCAGTTGACCGTCTACTGACCAGAATTTGACTTGCTTCAAGCAGGTTCTGCATTCCCATTAACTTGTATGAGATGCAAAATTTATTTCAAGTAAATAAAAGCATGTCAACACCGGCCCTCACTCTAGTAGACTAGAATGTAGTTTGGAATAGGGAGAAGTATGACCCTTGCCTGTTCCTCCTGTATTATAGATATTTTCTTTCACCTTCTCTCTCTTAGGCCCCTTTCACACTTGTGCGACTTCAAAGTGCGATTTTGCGGCCGCGATTGTTAATGCGATTTTGCCACGATTTCGCAGCGATTTCAAAGAATGCTGGTGTAAGTGGCATCAAATCAGACCAAAGTAGTGCAGGGACTACTTTGAAGTCGGAACAACTTGAAGTCGTACTAATATGAATGCTGTCATTGGAAATCATGGGGAACGACTACTCATGCTACTTTGCAGTCCCAAATCGTGGGACAAGTCGTATAAGTGTGAAAGGGGCCTTAAGGAATGCACAGTGCACATTTGATTCCCGTACCAATGAAAAAGTTTACCATAAAAGCATGTGTTTACCTCATTTTTTTCCCAAAGGGATAGTTCTGCTTTTTCGCGTTCAAGCCTCTGTGATCTGTCCACCACAAAATAAATAAGATAAATGCTTCCTGCCAGTGAGAGCAAAACTAAAATGTTTGCTAGAATTCTCAGACTTATTGTAACTGCCCTGGAAAAGAGACACAATTGTCAGATATAATCAGGAGGAGATTATATTACAGAATTTTGTTTTGCTCTTGGAGTTACTTATTACAAATTTACACACCGGTCTTCAGTGAACCAACAATTAAAAAAAAAAAATCACAGATGGACTCAATGCAGCTCATGGTTACAAATCTAAGCAATTATTTTTTTTTTAAATTATGAACATTGGGAATTATTATGCACTTTTGAAGGTATTTTTTCACAAGTTTTTCTGTACAGATCTAGGAAACCAAATGTAGACTACTGACGTAGAAGATGTTGAGAAACATTACTGATATGTGAATTACTTTATATTTTCACAGTACACATTGTAAATTATTATTATAGCGCTAACTAATAAATTGTTTTTATATATCCGTCGTATTTTACTTGCTTACTGTTCCAAATTTTTATGATGGTATACAGATTTATAGATTCTCTCTCCAGTAAATATCTGAACATCATAGAAGAGCATTTACAGCTGTTGTCCAGGTAATTTATTTGCTTTTTAAAAAAACGAAAGCAAGTGCCCCAACTTCAAATAATCCCTGGGTCCTTTTGCTGTTTATTTATTAAGAAATGCAGTCTGCTAACCATTGTAGAGGCAGGGTTTCCTGTTGAGGAGACAGGCACCCATGCTAGCTAGCTAAGAACATGGTGACCAGTCCCCTTCCACACCCCCTCTTTAGTTCTGCTGCAGGACATATATATGTGATAAAACCCTGCAGATGTCTGCAATGCAGATCCACAAAGATGTGTCATAAGAATAATGACCTTCTTATTAAAAGAAAAGTTCAGGAATTAAAAAAACAAAGAAACAATTATACTCACCTAGACCGCTGCAGCACTTATCCCAGCTGTAGGCTCTACATCGAGAACTTAGCGATCAAAAAATGCTGATCGCTCAGTTTTCTGTATTCATTCTGCAGTCACTGACTCTCTGCTCTGCGCCTCCAGCACTCATTGGGGTGCAGGGCTGTGGAGAGGGCAAGAGCAGCTGGCTCAGTCTCCCAGCAGCTCTCTGAGAGGGTAAGCCAGCAGCCGGTCCAGGCATCTGAGTGGAGCCTGACTGTAAAGTTGGGATCTTTCCAGAGCCTGGACCAGCTGAGTGACATCAGCTGACAGTGGGCTTAAGCCTGCTGTCTGCTGAAAACGGGTTATAGGAGTACAGAATGAAGTGCACTCCTGTGATCCCCAGGAACTGTAGGGCCAAAATAGGTGTGGCCATACTTCTCTTTTAACAAGTGTAATTATACAGTATGTGATAGAAAGGTCAACTTAACCAAGCAAATTTATGAAATGGTATTAGGTTGTTTATGTAATAAGTAAAAATAAATAAAAAGAAAATAAAGAAATACAATTAGAATTAGATTTATTTTTTATTTTTTTGAAGGTTGCATCAACTTACATTGTTAATATTGGTATGAGTTGAGCTTGAGGTGGGAGAAATAACATTTTCTTACATTATATTGGGTCATAGAAATTACCTTGTGTCAACTGTAAGGGTAATTTCTGGCTTCCAAGCACTAGCAGTAAAGGGGATTATTTTTCAGATTGCTGCTATTCTGTCTACCTTAAAGTGGAGTTCCACCCAAAAGTAGAAGTTCCGCTTTAAGCACTCCTCACCCCCTGACATGCCACATTTGGCATGTGATTCTTTTTAGGGGGGGGGGTGGAGTGGGTACTTAATTTAGAGTGGGACTTCCTGTCCCACTTCCTTCTTCCTGCTCTTGGTCGCCTAGGTGACTCCTCCTCTCCCCCTAGGTGGCCCCTCCCTGCCAGCAATCTTCTGGGAGACATGACATGTCCCAGAAGATTGCCTGGCCACTAGCAGAGTGGGTACCTGGCCATGAAGCCGAAAGCTGTCATGGCTGGGTGACCACAGTGGCTATGACGGCGCAGACGAAGAGGAGAGGGAGAGGAGCGAGGCTTCGGGCGGCCGCATCGCTGGACCGTGGGACAGGTGAGTGTCTGTTTATTAAAAGTCAGCAGCTACACTTTTTGTAGCTACTGACTTTTAATAAACTAAGAAATGTATGGAACTCCGCTTTAGGAAAGGGTAGACATTTGGGTTTTTAAAAAATATTTACAACACATTCACAAAGTGCAATAACTTAATAGAATGAGTATTTCTCCCATATTCTTTCTTTGGATGCATTAGTAGTTATGAAATACATCTAATTTTAAACTTGATCTAATTTTTGGCAACAAGAAAATCTAGGTTGGGTAGTTACAGATATCAATCGGTAGCACCCGCCTCTGCTAATTACACAGCTTACCACCACTGGCTGTACAAAATCTGACTGGAGTTGTATAAGTAGGAAGAATTAAAGAGGAGCTTCAGCCAGGTTCCAAAAAAATTAAAAGTCAACAGCTACAAAAACTGAAGCTGCTGACTTTCAATAAACAGACACTCACCTATCCAGAGAGCCAGTACTGTCCTCACCCAGGCCGATTCTTCACTGGTCTTTGGGTCCCCCTCACTGGCATGTTAAAGCAGATTTCCACCCAAAAGTGGAACTTCCATTCGTTGTACTCCTTCCCCCTCCGGTGCCACATTTGGCACCTTTGGGGGGAGGGGGGACAGGATACCTGTCTAATACAGGTATCATATTCCCACTTCCGGGAGCCTCAGCCGTGGGTATTGACGTCACCGCCCGGGCTCCCTCCTACTTCCCCAGCCATCGGGCCAGTAGGAGAGAGGAGCAGAGCCTCACCCATGCGCAGTAGGGTTCCCAGTTTCCTTACTCACAATGGAGGTGGCATGCACCCGACTCCAGGACAGATAAGTGTCTGATTATTAAAGCAGTGTGTGCAGCTGCTGGCTTTTAATTTTATCAGAGGCGGGTGGACCTCCGCTTTAACTGCGGGAAGCCAACCTGTTCCCTGTGAATGCCCCCACAGCCTCCTATGGGACCTGTGATGTGTCCCAGAAGCTTTTGGGCAGGAGGGGGGGGGGGGGGGGGCGAACCTCCAGTCAGATCCCCTAGGCAATCGGAGCAGAAGTGGGGGCGGGTACCTGCCAAAACGAGGTTCTCTTCTATTTTGTCCAGTTAACCACTTCAGCCCCGGACCAATTGGCAGCCAAAGGACCAGACCCCTTTTTGCGATTCGGTACTGCGTCGCTTTAACTGACAATTGCGCGGTCGTGCGACGTGGCTCCCAAACAAAAATTGGCGTCCTTTTTTTCCCACAAATAGAGCTTTCTTTTGGTGGTATTTGATCGCCCCTGCGGTTTTTATTTTTTGCGCTATAAACAAAAATAGAGCGACAATTTTGAAAAAAATGCAATATTTTTTACTTTTTGCTATAATAAATATCCCCAAAAAATATATAAAAAAAAATTTTTTTTCCTCAGTTTCGGCCGATACGTATTCTTCTACATATTTTTGGTAAAAAAAATCGCAATTAGCGATTATTGATTGGTTTGCGCAAAAGTTATAGCGTTTACAAAATAGGGGATAGTTTTATAGCATTTTTATTAATATTTTTTTTTTTACTAGTAATGGCGGCGATCAGCGATTTTTATTGTGACTGCGACATTATGGCGGACACATCGGACATTTTTGACACATTTTTGGGACATTTGTCATTTATACAGAAATCAGTGCTATTTAAATAGCACTGATTCCTATGTAAATGACAGTTGTAGTGAAGGGGTTAACCACTAGGGGGTGGGGAGGAGTCAGTGTGACGTGTGTGTGTTTTTTTACAGTAGGGGGGTGTGGCTGTACGTCTGACGTCATTGATCGGCCTTCCCGATGACAGGGAACCGCCGATCACTGACAGACAGTGTAGGAAGCGCGGGGAGAGGTTTGTTTACACAAACCTCTCCCCGTTCTTCAGCTCCGTAACCCGATCGCGGGACACCAGTGGCGATCGGGTCCGCTGGTCCCGCGGCCGGGGTCACGGAGCTCCCGACCGGGTCGCGAGCGCGCCGCTGGCGGCGCGCGCGCGACCCACAGGCAGGCACATACACGACCACGTACAGGTACGTGATTTTGCCTGCCCGTGCCATTCTGCTGACGTATATATGCAGTGGGCGGTCGGGAAGTGGTTAAAGAGATCCCATTAACAAACAGGACACAATAGGGAATTGGGGGTTGATGAAAGGAACTACTGAGTGCAACAATTGTAGCACTGCCCCCTTGGGTGTTTCTTAGAATTGCATGTTCATCTGTGCCACTTTGACCCTGTGAACTTTCCAGCTCTCCTGACACTCTAGGTTCAAATATGCTGAATGTACCTTTAAATAATACACCGACACAATGCAGGTTGATTATCTCTCTCTGATTTTACTCATTCAAAGGGAGAGTCATGTAAGAGGGTATTAGTCAGCTAAGTCCTGGGTAAACAGCCAAAACTCAGTTGAAAATGTCCCCTGAGGCAAAGAAATAACAACTTGGAATCACAGATATAAAATAGCAATACACATAGCAGCAGACAATAAATGGATGAATATCTAATGAAAACTACTACTTGCTGTATATACTATCACTGCTAAACAGGGGACCCCAGGGTGACCTTTTATACCTTTATTTCTAAGGAGAGACTGGGTATTCTAGATCTTAGGGGTATGTCCCTTTAAATAGCAATAGGATAACAGTGTGCAGGATGCAAGGCCTTGCAATGATCTTCACCAACAAGTTGGATCTCATAGAATAAGAATCCTGAGTGTGGCACAGTGATGTGTAATCAAAGCAAGCAGTTGGGCCTGGCTATTTGTAATCCTTAGAGTAATTAATTTTATTTATTTATTTCAGGTACTTATATAGGGCTGTCAATTTACACAGCGTTTTTCATAATTCCAGGTGTAAGGTGTTTGTATACAGTGTTCTGTGATATAGGATAAGGTAATTCCAGGTGTGAGGTGTCTATATACAGTGTTCTGTAAACTAAGATCAGTACCACACCTTGATCATCTCTATACAACCTGGTCTACAATGTTTGCTCAAGTCCTTTCTCCCTCCCTCTTCCAGAACTCTTCGGGGGGCTTATCCCCTTCTTCCCCTCCTTTCTCTTTTTTGTACCCCCTTTTTTTTTCTTCATCTCCTCTTTTATCTTTTTGAGCTTAGCTTTTGTATTTTCTTTTTTTGGATTTTTATTATACATTTATGATTACTTATGCTTGATATATCTACCCTTAAGGGTATGTTACAAACAAAACTGTTACATTTGTCATCAACATCCAGCTTGTTTTGTTGGCTAAGTGGGTATCCCTCTGTCACTATAACTTTTATGCCCCGTACACACGGTTGGATATTCCGATGGAAAAAGTCTGATCGGATTATGTTGTCGGAAAATCCGATTGTGTGTGGGCTCTAGTGGGCTTTTTCCGTCTGAAAAAATTTGAGAGCAGGATCTTAAATTTTACGACAACAAAATCCGATCAGACTTTTTCTGATCGTGTGTAGAGAATTCCGACGCACAAAGTGCCACACATGCTCAGAAGAAATTTGGAGACGAAAGCTATTGGCTACTGGCCTCTATGTAGTCCCGTTGTACGTTTTATACGTCACCTCGTTCGGAACTATCGGATTTTCCGACAACTTTGTCCGACCGTGTGTGTGCTACACAAGTTTCAGACAAAATCCGTCGGACAAAATCCGACGGATTTTGTGGTTGGAATGTCCGACCGTGTGTACAAGGCATTACAGTTAAAAAGTTTTGACTTTCTGGATAAAGGCCCAAGGCTGATCTAAGCATTCCCTACTCTATCCAAAAACTAACTACTAGTTCAACTTTAAGTGGTGCAGTTGTCTAGTATTTTTATAATTGTCTACAACTTGGAGACAGTTGCCAAAAATGTCCTTTCATATCGAGACCTGATACATCCTATAGTGTCCCATGCAGTTTAATGTATGACAACTGTAAAGCTGAGTTAATTTGATTTTCAAAGTGCAGAGATTACCAAGTCTATATCTTCATGTTCCAAAATCT
>CM053029.1:551672383-551704348 GCA_028564925.1 Lithobates sylvaticus | reverse complement strand
AAATACCACAAAAGACTTCAAGCTGTCATTGATGTTAAAGGGGGCAATACACAGTATTAAGAACTGGGGTATGTAAGCTTTTGATCAGGGTCATTTGGCTAGTTTCTGTTGTTGTAAGGAAACGTGGGAAGTGTAGAGTTACCCTTCAAGACTAAATGTTATAAAATGTGGTGTAAAGCATTAAAAGGGTATAAGAAGCAATTCCCTCATCCATTAGAGAAGCCTCATCCTTCCTTAGACAAGCCTCCTAAAAAACCAACACTTGCCTCTGCCCCTGTCCAACCCCTTTGTTATGACATAGGGGATAGAGAGGATTATGTGCCGGTACCTCCGCCACCCCATGCTATGATTAAAACTGATAATGAGGAAAAGCCAAAGGAAAAACTTTATCCTTTACTGGAATTGACTACGGAATTAACTATGAGAGATCCAAAGGTGACCCAGGTAATTAAACTGGTCGGTACTAAGTGGCAAACCCTGACCCTGACCCCCCCACAGTTTGTGGATGATGTAAAGAAAAGGGCCTCCTCCAGATTTTTTAATACTAAAGGAGGACTATTCGCCCAGACCTCAGGGACTCCCACCCCCATGCTCCCAGCCTTTGATAATTCCGCATTGCAAACACAAGAATACCCAAATCAAGGCTGTTTTCATTGTGGAGACCCCTCCCATTGGAAAAAATATTGTCCGCACAGAAGAAATACCCAGGGAAATGGACAGGGTAGGTTTCAAAGGAGGGGCTGGGGTATTTCCAGAGGCAGATATCAGCGTCAGTGTAATTTTCCCAATTATCAAACACAACAATTAACCTTCCCTAGTCGTCCAGGGTTGGTTTTGGCGCTGTGGGGGATGCTGCGGGGCTGTCCACAGCCCCGCCTAGTCGCCAAATGCAACAAGAATATAGCCTGTAGTCAAAATGGCCTGGCAAGCATGCCCGCCCCCCCCACCCCTTGAGAACACTGTAGAATTAATTCAAATGGATTGGCCAGGGTACAATGATAACAACCCTCGCAATAACCCCTTTCCCTCCTTGGTAATGCATTTCTTCTCTTCCCACTGGAAAACACTTCCACAGGTAGTCCTTAAAGTTGAGGGATGGGTGGTATGTTTTTTAGTGGACACAGGGGCTAGTACGAGTTGTCTTAACGACACCGTTTTTTCAACCAAAAAAAAAAAAATTGTACCGAGGGCTGCTCTACTCTATGGGAATTAATGGGATAGATGTTACACACAAACCTTTGCCATCCTCACTGACTGCCCCTTATGTCTAAAGGAAAGAGACCTCATGTCTTCATTAGGGGTAACGTTAAATTTAACCTACAAGGGGGAATGACTACCGAATCAGCAACATGTGACTTGACTTTCCAAAAAGAAAAGATTTAACGTTTTACTTTATGACCATACTGGCACCATTAGAGACTCACCCAATATGGGAAAAGTCAAAGACAGACGTAGGACATAGGTCAAATGCACTCCTTATGTCCCTACTTTCGAACCAAACATCATACCATTCTTTCAGAAACAATACCACCGTCATGTTGACGAATTACAGGGTACACCACAGATCACCACATACATGCAGAAAGGCATTCTAAAACCCATAATCAGTCCCTGGAATACACACATGCAGTAAAGAAAGCCAGCGGCGAGTGGAGGCTAGGGGGATTTGAGGGGGTGAACAAATGTATTTAACCACTTCCACCACTAGTCTCAAACATCACGGGAATTTTTATAAACATCCCCGCTTCCTCCACTGTATATAGGGTACTAGACTTCCAATGCTTTCTTTAGCATTGATGTTCACAGGGATTTCCAAAGGATCTTTGCCTTTGCCTGAGGCTCGAGCTCGGGCCGACTGACTTGGGCCTGTCTTCCTCAAGACTTTGTGGACAGTCCTGCAGCATTTTCCATGGTGTTGGAGCTAACCCTGGATGACTGGGTGCTCCCACAGGGATCAGTACTCCTGCAATATGTAGATGACCTACTGTTATGTAGTGAGAGCGGGGCACAGTGTGCAGAAAACTCTAAAAGCCTGATGACTCACTTATCTCTTAAGGGTCACTTGGTGTCTCGCAAAAGAGATCCAGTGGTGCAGGGAGAGGGTGAAATACCTAGGATGTATTATCTCAGGCGGGACCAAGCAAGTGTCCCCAAAAGGAGTCAAGACTCTGACCTGTCTCGGCCCACCCAAAGATAAGGCAACGCTCCTTTCTTTTCTTGGCTCTATTGTCTACTGCAGGCAGTGAATCCCAGATTGTACTTTTCTTTGATCCAATCCTTGCACCCCTCTACTGCAGCCACTGCCCCCAGGCAAGTGTTACACTGAGGAAATGACACGGACCTTATTACAGTCTTTGGCCGGTGCTCCAGCACTGGGTTTACCACATCATAAGAAATCCTTTGTGCTTTACTGTATAGTCAGGGACCCTGCGCTGGCTGCCGTACTGGCCCAAGCGCATGGTACCCACTACCGACCCGTGGCTTATCTATCCAAAAAACTCCCCGTTCAGATACAAGGACTGCCAGCTTGCCTACAAGCTGTTACTGCCTGTGGCAGTAAACATGACAGTAAAGGAAACATCCAAAATCACTTTAGGAACTGATACTACATTGTACACAACACATACTGTACTACACCATTTACAAAACATTTCTACATCTACTGACTACATAAATGTTTTTTTTGACGGCAGCTGTCTGTATGCTGTAGTAACTTTACCAGACATAATATAAGAACCGAAACTACTAGCAGCGACTTCAGCTCAACAGGCAGAGCTCTATGCTATGACACGTACCTGTCAATTAAAGAAAAAAACAAAAAGTAAACATTTACACTGACAGTAGATACACTTTTTTTGTAAAAAAAAAAAAAAATTTGTAGTAATGTCATAAAAGTAATAGGTCATTCCTATGACAAATCTGATATTACTAAGGGAAACAACTTAAGAGTCAGCAGCCAAAATTACTGCTAAGGAGGCAATCAACCCTCCAATTGTTTTCTACAGATTTTTCGTCCCCAAGTTTCCCAGCCCGAGCCAGAAGAATTGTCTGACATTACCTGTTGGGAGTCACATGGTTTGACACACAACCCGACGGCTTGTGGTCAAACAAGGAGGGGATCATAGGTATTCCAGAAACAGTAGCTCCTTTGGTAAGAAACCCCTACAGCAACTTGCTTAACTTGTGTCCAGAATAATGTTCAGGGACACATAGGCCCATTAAAAGACTTACAGATTGATTTGACACACATGCCCAAACAGAAAGGTAATATCAAATATTGCGTAATAATACTCCATTTTGCCATTTTCCCTCATGGCCGGAAGTTATTCCCGTAACAGGAGAGACCGCAGAGAATGAATAGAAACATTAAAGAAAGAAAGAAGCCCCCATGCTAGGACAGGACTGTCCCCCTTTATTAGATAGGCGAGGAATCTAACTTATATTCCTTACAGCAAGAGTACGTGAAATATCTGGTAAGTAGCCCTGCTGAAACTTATGACAAGGTTGCTGTCACCTTTCTTCCTCTTTCCATAGAAACAACACATCCTTTCGTCCCGGGGGATAAAGTACTGATCAAACAACTTGCAGTCCGCAAACAACCAGGCCCCGTCTTCCAAGGTCCATTTGAAGTCCTCAATGTCTCCAGGACAGCAATACTGACGGATCAAAGCCTGCAATGGATCCATGCATTAAGGTTGAAGAAGAGCCCACAAATAAAGGAGACAGGGAAGGAAATGGAGGAGCCCCACAAGAAGAGACTCAGCCACTACTGTCCCATGCCCCCTCTCACAAAACCCCCAAACCATTCTTACCATAGACTTTCCCCGTGAGCCAAGAAGATGCACCACCTGGACAGTCTTTCTTTTTTCAATTGAAATGACCATCACTGTATTCTTACTCTTATTTTTTGACCTTATGAGTTGGCTAAACTCCTCGTGCGGGATGGGGGAGGGTACTGTTATAGTGAATGCCAGAGCAACATACATGGAAAATAGTCATACTTATCCACAGGCCCACATTTAGTCCCTATGGTTGGAAGGCCTATCACCCTAGAGCAGTTACTAAATACCACCCAGGAAGTCCCTGTTATAAACACCACTCCCACGGGTTAGCTACTTTTAATATCCTGGACCCTGATGAAAGCATAGGTAACATGTCCCTATATGACATATGTAAATGTGTAAGGGGATCCAACAATCCACGGGTTACTGAATGGATAAACAGCACACACATGGACAGCCCCTGGATAAGGCAAGGTGGAGATAGCATTCCCTCTTTGGGGAATTGGATGTGTTTAGTGGGATTAAGGTCAAGACTTAGCCCCCCCAAAGTGGTTCAAGCCCCTCATGTTCCCCACGGATGGATGGTCTGTTGTGGACTATGGTGCCATACCACCGTCCCTTACCCTATGGACAGAAAAAAACTTCAGGTTGGTGTACTATTGTGGAAATGATCCCTCTAATGGGGACCACAGGGTCAGACACACTTGTGTCCATGAAACCTGCCCACGGTCACCTTGAATTTGGCAGACACAAGAGGGAATTAACCACTTGGTGGGACAAAATTTTTGCATCCTTCGGTGGGGTGGGCGTATACAATGCCCTCACAAAGGTAGATGGATTTGGGATGTTAATGCACTCATGGAATCCCTTTTCAGGTGCAGGAGGATGGTTCGGTTCTATTTGTGAAAACATTATGAATTACTTTAAGAAAGCGGGTATGATACTCCTCATGATACTTATTTTAGCTGTGGCCGTTTATGTGACAATCAAATTGGTGTTCTACCTGATAAGTAAAGTAGCAAAATCAAAGAACCCAGTTGATAAGTCTGAAACAGCCATGACCATGTTCAAGGCAGGATATAGGTGGTACAATGAGTGATCAGCGGAGACTTCCTAAAGTCTCCTATGATCAAAGGAGGGATTGTAAGGAAACGTGGGAAGTGTAGAGTTACCCTTCAAGATTTAATAGTATTGTAACAAAGATGTTTTCCTGTTTTTCTGTAGAAACTCACTGTAAATTCTGTTTATCTCACACTCACACATTTCCATAACAAGTTTTAGTTCTCATGGCTTCTAGTAACGGGTCTGCTTCCCATAACAAGTATGCTATATTATTAAAACATACTGAGAACCTTATCAAGCACATATATTGCGTGAGACATTTTTTAGAGTAAATATTATGTTGAGTCCGAAAGAAGAAATATTATGAATCTTGCAGATCAATATTGAATTGTATAACAGAATACTTAAATGCTTGAATGTGATTGGTTGTTCAATTGCGTTCTTCCCCCTTTTTGTATTGTATATGCTCTGTGAAACGGAAGTAAAGGCATCTTTTTGCAAACCTCATACGGTGTATGGTGTCTGATTATCTGTCCGGACAGACAGGGTTATTTTCCATTTAAAAAGAGTAACAGTTGTTTGATAATAAATGGCTTCAGCCAAACAATAACCACGAGTGAAAGAAAAGTTTTTGTGTTATCATTCATATTCTCTGAAAAATGACCAAGAAATCATAAATTGTGCCAGGGTATGTAAACCTATAAGCACAACTGTAGGAACTAGGTTTAGATAGGTATAGTGTGACTCACTGTGTTTTGTAGAGCTGTGTTTTTGACAGGTAAATTTAGTTGCCTTACTGTAGTCAGTGAGGCTGTAATTGGTTTGATATAGTCAATTTTGTTGCTCACTGTAATCAGTGAAGCTGCATTCTGTTAGTCAGGTCTGCTCAGTGTGCTCAGCTGCTGCAAGTCTGAAAGCTCCCTCTGTATTCTGAGAGCTTGAGAAGTTTCTGGATTATAGGTGTAGAGCTATGCAGATGAGAGCATGCATATTGATACAGCCATGGCCAATCCCAGAGGCATCGGTTCTCGAAGCATGCTTGGAGACTGTATATATTCTGTGATATTCTGTGAGCACACTGAGCACTGGGTCTTTTCCTGGAGAGGATTAGTCCAGCCTTGAGGGCACGCTGCCCCCCCCAGGCAATGCTGCTATGTCTGCTGTCATGAGACCTCATGTGGGTGACCTGAAGGCCTTGGATACTGAAACCTTTGAGCTAGAAAATGAGCTGACTGAGGGGGGCTGTTCGCTGAAGATCTAGTCTGGTATCACCGGAGAAGGTGTCACTTGGAAGTTGGAAGAAGGCAGCCAGCTGTCCTTGGGCCTTGTGTGAGTATAGACGCTTCTAAGATATCTTTGAGATAAGATAAGATACCTTTGTGCCGTTGCCAACCCTCTGGCACTAGAGAGTCAGTTGTGGGTCTATTTAAAGGGGACACTGGCTGGTACTCTCCTCTTGTGGCCCTAAGGAAGGAGTTTGCACTTAAAGTGGTTGAAGAGTCAGAAGGTTTTTTATCTTAATGCAGTCTATGCATTAAAATTAAAAGCCTTCTGTGTGGAGCAGCCTCCCTTGGCCCCCCTAATACTTACCTGAGCCCCATCTCTGTCCAGCGATGTCCACAAGTGTCTCAGCCACCCAAGACTCTCCCTGCTGATTGGCTGAGACACAGCAGCGACACCATTGGCTACCGCTGCTGTCAATCAAAGTCAGCTAGCCAATCTGGAGAGAGAGGGGGCAGGGCCAGGCCACTGCTACGTGTCTGAATGGACAGAGGGAGCTGTGACCCGGCTCTGTGCCCCCATAGCAAGCCGCTTGTTGTGGGGGCACTCAACAGGAGGGAGGGGCCAGGAGCACAGAAGAGGGACCCGAGAAGAGGAGGATGCGGGCTGCTCTGTGCCACTGCACAGAGCAGGTAAGTATAAACTGTTTGTTATTTTTTATAGAAAAAAAACACAAGACTTTACAATCACTACTGACTACTGATATTCCAAAGCTTTAGTCTACTGTTTGTTACAAGCCCAGGCTTTGCTACAGCTTGTCCAGAAAGAGAATACTTAATCCTCAAAAATTGTACATAGATCCTGTTTTTGGAGTATTACACTCAATTCCCTCAACCCAATCCAAGTTCTCCAAAAATCAAACAACAAAAGCAACACCCCTAGACTGGTCATTTAAGAAATGCGAGAGTGAGCTTGTGTGCCTGGCTGCAAGGCAAAGCTAGTGGAGAAGACCTGGACATTACTCCTATGGCTCCTACGGGAGTAGTACTACATGATATTTTATTTGCCGGTCATTATTGGTATCCCAAGTTGTATTTTATTTTACATAATTGTGGCAGCTCCAGAAGACATTGGAAATATTAACTTTAGCATGTAATAATTTTAAGATGAAACAGTTCATTGTTTACATATACCCATGGGCGTCCACAGGTAGGGGAAAGGGGGGTCAAGTGCCGGATCTTAAATTCTGCACATTATATACATCGATATTATCTATCGATGTGCCGCCACCCGCAAGTGGGGTGACACCATTAAGGTGCTGTCAAGCCCCCCCATCAGTGTAGTGTGACTTTGGGCTCTTTTCCCTGCTCAGTCCAGCAGAGAACTCGGCGGTGCTGTGACGGGAGAAAGGCGATCTGCAGGCTATCAGAGGTTTCCGTCGCTCGCCCCCCCCCCCCCCATTTTCCTGTCAGAGAGAAGAGACGGTGGCTCTCACCAGGTTCCCCACCCAGCTTCCTGCCCGCTCCGTTCCTTCCCTATTGGCCAAAACTGAGGGCCAATCAAAGGCGACTAGGAGAGGCAAGCTTCATGGGACATGTAGTCCCAAAAGATCGGCAGCCCCATTTTCCACATGGAGGAGGCTACAGCTCAATCAAGAGAGAGATTGAGAGACTGCAGCCTGGAAAAAAGCTGAGGGAGAGAGTTCTACAGGACAAAGAACGAGGAGTGTGCTGGGCGAAAGCCAGAGAAAGTGCCACGCTGCCCAGCGCCACAAGAGAGAGCCATGCTGTTCAGTGTCACAAGTGTGAGCCATGCTGTTCAGCGTCACCAGAGAGAGCCACGCTGCCCAGCACCAACAGAGAGAGAGAAAGACTGAGCCACTACCAGGGTACAGACATGCTACACTACTGAACAGAGTTGCCCCCGGGGAACACAGAGTGAACAATCGTCCAGCCGGAGTGATCACTGCTGTAGTTTTGCTGGGTCTGGTAAGAGGGCCTGTTGGCCATTATTCATTACTTATGCTAGGGATTGTAATACGTCTGCAAACTCTGACCATAATAATGTGATAATGACATTGTCGAAAAGGGGCGGTGCAAGGGTGACCCTAAAATGAAGCCCCCCCCTGAAAAAAGTTCTGCGGACACCCATGCATATACAGTGGCTTGCGAAAGTATTCGGCCCCCCTTGAACTTTTCAACCTTTTGCCACATTTCAGGCTTCAAACATAAAGATATAAAATTTTAATTTTTTGTGAAGAATCATCAACAAGCGGGACACAATTGTGAAGCTCCACGAAATCTATTGGATATTTTAAACTTTTTTAGCAAATAAAAAACTGAAAAGTGGTGCGTGCAAAATTATTCGGCCCCTTTACTTTCAGTGCAGCAAACTCACTCCAGAAGTTCAGCGAGGATCTCTGAATGATCCAATGTTGTCCTAAATGACTGATGGTGATAAATAGAATCCACCTGTGTGTAATCAAGTCTCTGTATAAATGCACCTGCTCTGTGATAGTCTCAGGGTTCTGTTGAAAGCGCAGAGAGCATCATGAAGACCAAGGAACACACCAGGCAGGTCCGTAATACTGTTGTGGAGAAGTTTAAAGCCGGATTTGGATACAAAAAGATTTCCCAAGCTTTAAACATCCCAAGGAGCACTGTGCAAGCGATCATTTTGAAATGGAAGGAGTATCAGACCACTGCAAATCTACCAAGACCTGGCTGTCCCTCTAAACTTTCAGCTCAGACAAGGAGAAGACTGATCAGAGATGCAGCCAAGAGGCCCATGATCACTCTGGATGAACTGCAGAGAACTACAGCTGAGGTGGGAGAGTCTGTCCATAGGACAACAATCAGCCGTACACTGCACAAATCTGGCCTTTATGGAAGCTCATCACCCTCAACACACCATCCCCACTGTCAAACATGGTGGTGGCAGCATCATGGTTTGGGCCTGCTTTTCTTCAGCAGGGACAGGGAAGATGGTTAAAATTGAGGGGAAGATGGATGCAGCCAAATACAGGACCATTCTGGATGAAAACCTGTTGGAGTCTGCAAAAGACCTGAAACAGGGACGGAGATTTATCTTCCAACAAGACAATGATCCCAAACATACAGCAAAATCTACAAAGGAATGGTTCACAAATAAATGTATCCAGGTGTTAGAATGGCCAAGTCAAAGTCCAGACCTGAATCCAATCGAGAATCTGTGGAAAGAGCTGAAAACTGCTGTTCACAAACGCTCTCCATCCAACCTCACTGAGCTCGAGCTGTTTTGCCATTCTGGGCAAGAATTTCAGTCTCTCGATGTGCAAAACTGATAGAGACATACCCCAAGCGACTTGCAGCTGTAATCGCAGCAAAAGGTGGCTCTACAAAGTATTAACGCAAGGGGGCCGAATAATTTTGCACGCCCCACTTTTCATTTTTTTATTAGTTAAAAAAGTTTCAAAAATCCAATAGATTTCGTTCCACTTCACAATTGTGTCCCACTTGTTGGTGATTCTTCACAAAAAAAAAAAAAAAATGTTATATCTTTATGTTTGAAGCCTGAAATGTGGCAAAAGGTTGAAAAGTTCAAGGGGGCCGAATACTTTCGCAAGCCACTGTACCTCGTTAAAGTGCATGTAATGTCAACACTTTTTTTTATAGTTTTGGAATACAGTAGGAAAGGGACCTTTTGTCATGATTTTGTCTCTATTCGTCCTGGTGACTATTGTCTTTGAGACAGAAAGTAAGGAGAAATCCCAAAATATTGAGTTATCATCCAAACAAGAGATGAGGGAAAATCCTCCAACACCTGGGCGTTGTCAAAGGAACATTTGACAACTTTCTAGGATAGGGCTTTACTTTTTAGAGGTTACCTCTAATTTCCTGTTGCCTCCTTAGGACAGGACCTGAACATTTACACTTTAACCACTTAAGCCCAGGACCAATTTGCAGCCAAAGGACCAGGCCCCTTTTTGCGATTCGGCACTGCGTCGATTAAACTGACAATTGCGCGGTCGTGCGACGTGGCTCCCAAACAAAATTGGCGTTCTTTTTTTCCCACAAATAGAGCTTTCTTTTGGTGGTATTTGATCACCTCTGCAGTTTTTTATTTTTTGCGCTATAAACAAAAATAGAGCGTCAATTTTAAAAAAAATTCAATATTTTTTTACTTTATGCTATAATAAATATCCCCAAAAAATATATAAAAAAACATATTTTTTCCTCAGTTTAGGCCGATACGTATTCTTCTACATATTTTTGGTAATGATAATTGCGGGCGATCAGCGATTTTTATTGTGACTGCAACATTATGGCGGACACATCGGACATTTTTGACACATTTTTGGGACCATTGTCATTTATACAGCAATCAGTGCTATTTAAATGCACTGATTCTTGTGTAAATGACACTGGCAGTGAAGGAGTTAACCACTAGGGGCAGGGAGGGGCTAAGTGTGACGTGTGTGTGTTTTTTTAACTGTAGGGGGTTTGGCGTCTGACGTCACTGACGTCACTGATCGTCTTTCCCTATAACAGGGAACAGACGATCAGTAACAGGCTCAGTAGGAAGCACGGGAGAGGTTTGTTTACACAGACCTCTCTTCGTTCTTCAGCTCTGTGACCCGATCGCGGGACACCAGCGGACCCATGGCCACGGTCACGGAGCTCAGGACCGGGTCACGAGCGCGCCACTAGGTTGCAAAAGCGCCGTCGGCGCGCGCGCGACCCATGTCTGGGCACTTAAAGGAGGACGTACAGGTACATGCTTGTGCCCAGCCATGCCATTCTGCCGACGTATATCGGCGTAAGGCGGTCCTTAAGTGGTTAATGTCATTTTAGGCCATATTTGAAAGTGAATCATGAAAGACTATGAAGTTGCATGCGTGTCGATGCAATTAGGCTGATTTACTAAAGTAGTTGAGAATCTTCACTCAATAAATTGTAGCTGTATTCACTTATAAAACCCAATCTTGTGTAGATTAAATAAAAGAACAGGATTTTTTTTTTACATGATTGGATAATTAAAATGAATCTTCACTCAATTTCTGGAGTTAGGATTCCCAAATCCTTGTAAATCAGCCTCAGTATACCCTCAGTGAGACACATTGTGAACAGTTACATAGTGGGGGTGATTTACTAAAGACAAATAAGCTGTTCACTTAGCAAGGACATTTTTACATTGCAGGACACTTTCCCTTAGCTTAGTGAATGTGCTTTTCAATTCCCAATCATGTTTTTGCTTGCACGTGATTCGATGATGAAAGCCAGCAGAGCATTACCCCCTTCACTAAACTAAAGTAACATCCCCTTGCAAAATGAACAGATACACTATATTACCAAAAGTATTGGGACACCTGCCTTTACACACACATGAACTTTAATGGCATCCCAGTCTTATGCCCCATACACACGGTCGGAAATTCCGACCACAAAATCCGTCGGATTTTTTCTGACGGATTTTGTCTGACACTGGTGTTGCATACACACGGTCGGACAAAATCCGATCATTCTGAACGTGGTGACGTTCGTTGCGTACGACAGAACTACATAGTAGCCAATAGCTTTGGTCTTGTAATTTGATCTGAGCATGCGTGTCACTTTGTCCGTCGGAATTCGCTACACACACTCGAGAAAAAGTCCGATCGGAAAATTCGGAAAATTTGAGAGCAGGATCTCAAATTTTTTCCGACGGAAAAAGTCCGATGGCGCGGTCGGATTTTCCGACAACATGGTCCGATAGGACATTTTCCGTCGGAAATTCCGACCGTGTGTACGGGGCATTAGTCTGTAGGGTTCAATATTGAGTTGGCCCACCCTTTTCAGCTATAGCAGCTTCAACTCTTTTGGGAAGGCTGTCCACAAGGTTTAGGAGTGTGTCTATGGGAATGTTTGACCATTCTTCCAGAGGTGCATTTGTGAAGTCAGGCACTGATGTTGGACGAGAAGGCCTGGCTCTCAGTCTCTGCACTAATTCATCCCAAAGGTGTTTCGATCAGGTTGAGGTCAGGACTCAGTTCAGGCCAGTCAAGTTCCTCCACCCCAAACTCACTCATCCATGTCTTTATGGACCTTGCTTTGTGCACTGGTGCGCAGTCACGTTGGAACAGGAAGGTCCATCCCAAAACTGTTCCCACAAATTTAGCAGCATGAAATCGTCCAAAATGTCTTGGTATGCTGACGTCTTAAGAGTTCCCTTCACTGGAACTAAGGGGCCAAGCCCAACCCCTGAAAAACAACCCCAAACCATAATCCCCCCTCCACCAAATGATTTGGCTCAGTGCACAAAGCAAGGTCCATAAAGACATGGACGAGCGAGTTTGGGGTGGAGGAACTTGACTGACCTGCACAGAGTCCTGACCTCAACCCGATAGAACACCTTTGGGATGAATTACAGAGGAGACTGCGAGACAGGCTCTCTTTTCCATCATCAGTGCCTGACCTCACACATGCGCTTCTGGAAGAATGGTCAAACATTCCCATAGACACACTCCTAAACCTTATGGACAGCCTTCCAAGAAGAGTTTAAGCTGTTATAGGTGCAAAGGGTGGGCCAACTCAATATTGAACCCTACAGACTAAGACTGGGATGCCATTAAAGTTCATGTGTGGGTAAAGGGCGGCAGGCACCCACATACTTTTGGTAATATAGTGTATATTCTGTTATATAGGTTTGCTTTTACTGTAACTCTGCATTGGTTGACACAGAGTACATGAACTGCAATTAAATACTACAGATTACTGTGAGCAGCAATTAATATATTTTGACCTGTTTGGTGGTGCACTTGTTATTTTTAATGGAAAATTGACGAAACTCACTGGTGTTCACTGCAGATACTATCTTACTTAACAGTAAGTTGATTCAAATATGCTTGGGACAAACACAGATCTACAGTATACTAAGAGTAAAAAAAAAAAAATATATATATATATATATATATATATGTATGTGTATATATACATATATGTATATATATATATATATATATATATATATATATATATATATATATATATATATATATATATATATATATATATATATATATATATATATATATATATATATAAAATAATTTGGGCAGCGTTGATGGACCACTTGGTCTTTTTTTATGCAGTCACTATTCTGCGTTTCTAAGTTTCTACCTCCCTTACACAGTGGATGCATTGCTCTTCGACTACTATGATGGTTACGTCATAATGCAAGGTCTTTTAGGAAATGTGCTGTGCATGACAATATTGTGGTATTGCACAGTCTATAGTTATTTAAATTTATTGAGCAAAAATAAAATTGCCCTACCTAGATAAAAAATGTTTTATAATCATTTCATGTTGGTACACAACTCCCCCACCTCCTAGTGTGCTTATAAATAATAATTCTAGAAGAACCATGTCTTGCTCTATCATGCCTCTGGCACTGCACAGCTCTGCGTGACAATCTCCGATCTGTTTCCGGAATTTATGTTCAATGTTTCTGTTTTCAGGCACAAAAAGATATTTATAAAGGAGCCTGGAAAGCATTAATGTTTTAATAAACTGGGTCTGGCTGTCAGAAAAGACATAGCAACATATGTAGGTGGATTCATCTTGTTAAAGAAAATTGTCTAAGACTGCAGGACATGTAACAATCAGAGCAATATAGATTTTTGCTTACCATCAAAATGAGCAACTTTTATTCTTATCCTTTGATGTCCCTGAGGAAACAAGCTGAAGAGTAAAAGTGATCCTGTGATTTTACTAAGCCAAGCAACGGAGCCGCTGTAAAGCATTGCAAAGACACCAAGCGCTGCATCTTAGGAGGTCAGAGGAAATATATTGTGATATGAGGGATGTTTAGCTCTTGTCGGAGATGCATTTGTCAAGTGAGTCCATGTCAGAAAAGAACTATAGTTAAAGCGAAGTTCCGCAAAAAAAAAAAAAAATTTAAAGCCAGCAGCTATAAATACTATAGCTGCTGACTTTTAATAATCGGACACTTACCTGTCCCAGGGTCCGGCGATGTGGGGGAACGAAGCCCAGCTCGTCTCCCCCTCCTCTCTGCATAGTCACTGTGGGCGCTCGGCTGTGGCTTCACAGCCGGGCATGCACTGCACATGTGCGAGCCGCGCGGCACGCCGTGTCTGGCCGGGCAATGATCTGGGACCTGTGACGTGTCCCAGATGAATGATTGCCGAGAGGGCGGGGGGAGAGGTGGTCTCCCTTCCGGTGCCGCGGTGCGCCGGGAGGAAGTGGGAGCTGGAACCCTCTAAAAAGAGCATATCCGCTCCCCCCCCCCCCCCCAAAAAAATGACATGCCAAATGTGGCATGTCAGGGGGTCACCTTCCCTTAAAGCGGAAGTTGCATTTTAGGGTGGAACTCTGCTTTAAGGGCTCAGCAGCCCATTTTTATTAAGTGAAAGGCAAAGTAAAAGTCCAACACAAATGAATTGCCCACATAGAGGTTCTTCTTCAGCAGATACAAATAACAGAAATACCAAGCCACCTTTCTCTTAAGGCTCAGTCAGCCTCGGTTTCAGAACCTCTCTGCACAGGCCCACTTCTAGCATCCAATCATGGTTTTGCTCACTCTTTCAGAAACTTCCAGCCTTCTGGACCCACTAGCCACCTCAGCTTTTTCGGCCTCCCAGGCCCTCTCTTGGTCTCCCAGGACCGCATAGCTGTCCCGGCTTTTCCAGTCCTTTGGGCAAGAAGTCCCCTTCACAAGGGATGCGGTCTCTGATAGGAACAACCAGATCTCCTAACAGGGTCTGTCTCCACCTGGCAGCAAGGGCCCTGAGCTATGCTCAGATCTGGCTTATATAGATCCTGCACACCTGTGCCCTCACACAGGCTGCAATCAACTCGTAAAGCCTGGACACAGGATTGAAGGTTCCTTCCCTCCCAAGACACTTCAGAGCATTCAAATTTAAGGCCCCAATCCGAAACAACAAAATCTGGAGAAAGCACAAAGCACAGCTTTCTTCATTCACGATTAACATGCCTGAGCTTTTTAAACGGCACCTTTGAGAATCATGTATCCTTTTTATATCAATATATGCTGTATATATTTTTTTCTTCTTTTTAAGAGATGCAGGAAAGCTGATGACACCTTGCTATTTAACAGTAGAACAACAAGCAAAGACTATTAAAAGAATATGCTCACAACACGGTGCTGATGTTTTAAAGCAGAACTTCATGTAAGGACCTTTTTTTTTGGTTCACTATTTTTTCTGAACTGTATATATGATCGCTTTGGGAGTTGCATAAGTAGATTACAAGTATATAACACAGTGACAATGTAAAATTCTAGGGCTGTGAAAATTAAAGATTAATTCCTCGATTAATCTTTAATTTTTTTGATCGATCAAAATTCTTTTGATCGATCAAAGTTATCTTGATCTGTACTCGCCTCTTCGGGGAGTTCCGTCGAAGATCCGGTGACGTCACAGACATCGATGTCACCGGACTCCTCCCCCTTCCCCAAGTGCCTCTGTCTGCTAACGAAGGGAAGGGGGAGGAGTCCAGTAATGTTGAAGTTCTGATTGAATGTAACACGTACGGGGGAGGAGCTACGCAGGACGTCACCCGCTGCTGCCCTACGGAACTAACACGATTGTCGGCTTTACATGCTGTGTTTTCATCATCTTTATGTGAGTAGTTTGTATTTGAACACAAAAATGTAATCTTATACTTAAGCGGCGAGCACTAAGATCTTTTCTTTCTACCCATGACCTGGCATCCTTGCTGAGATCTAAGGAGACGTGAGAGAAGTTTATGGTCTGTGTTAACCCTTTTGATACCCGCTTGCATGACCACCTGTTTGCACGGGGGTCCATGCCATAAGGTGAGAGTGATTAGTTAGACCGGAGGTGGAGGGATTGTCATGCTACTGTGGGAAACAAAAATTACTTACGTCAGTCAGTGCTACAGTTTGAATTTAAAACGTATTTGTGTGAACTGTGAAGTTAAGTCATGGATTGTGGAAACTAACTAGTGTCGGGTGATTGTATATAGTGTATACCACATTTATCACTGACTAATGCAGAGTTGCAATGCAAGGAGATCATCTAAAAGTAGTTGGATCTGTATGTGCGTTATAATTAATCGAAATTAGTCGATTAATCGATTTTAAAAAAAAAACGATTAATCGAACACGAAAATTTTAATCAGTAACAGCCCTATAAAATTCACAAAAACATCATGGCAATTCATATCCAGATTGAGAGAAGTCGGATGGGGAGGAGTTGAATCTAGCCAGGTCAAGAGGAAACAAAATGAAGGAAAAAGGGAAGAGGGTGGAGTCGAAAGGGACACCAGTAGATTCTCTGCTGCCTAGAGGTGTAATAATTCTGCATCAAAGTCTGGAGGTAGAAAATTTGTAAACCAGGCATACTATATCACCAAGTATTTTTCCATTTCATCATGCCTAACCTTGATTTTTTTCATGTAACATAACCGTTGTAACTTTAGATCTTTAGAAGGTGGAGCCTCTAGTCATAGAGGACCACTAGTACCCTCCGGTACAACTGGGACTTTTCAGGCGAAAACTTAGAAAAAACAAGGGGTATATGGAGTAAAAAGAAGAATGGATTAAGGTATATTTTGAATTATTTATTAAGAAAAATATAAATAAATGAATACAAAAAAGAAAACAAGAAGAAAGTAAACATTGAAAAGATATATATGTACATACAAAATTGTTAAAAACAATTGTGATATAAACTTTTAAGTTTACAAATGTTACATGTGGATATGACACATATGGATGGAAGAAGAAAACATCCCTCGACTGCCTAACATGTTTCGGGAAAACAAAGACGTCCCTTCTTCAGAGGCATTTGAGTGGAGATTGGATGTAAGAGGAGAAGTCTGGGAAAACGAGAAAACAAAGAGCAAACAAACATGAGCATTGGAAGGGAACCCGGGAGGGAGAGAGAGCCATTCTATAAACGTTTTGAAGATGCATTTGAATACATACCAATATCCAGGAGAATGAAAATTAATATACGAAAACCAAGATGGATTTTCACATGAAATGATATTTATGGGGGGTAGAGAACCACTACATGAGGCTCTAAATCCACAAATAACAGGTTTTGCGTCTCTAATTCTATGTTCAAACTTGAACAGAAATATGGCCAAAAAGTGGTCTCCAGGTGTGCAGCCTACACGGGGATCAACCTGTCAACCTGTCTCCACAGGGGGAAGGAGCCAGCCCAGGGATCAGGCCGTCTGTGAAAATAAATTGTAAAAATATATATAAATATAAGTATGTTTAATCTAATCCCAAAAGGGACTAATTGTTGCCAAAATTTCAAGCAAGAAAATAATAAACTAAGCTATATTACTAGTTAGCATATATGTATAGCTAAACCGTTTTTTATATATATATATATCAGTGAAAACCGTAATGAGTTTGGAATATACATTCAAAACTCAGAGTGTATATAGAAGTTGTCAAAAATAAAGATTGAAAATAAAAATAAACCAACAGAAACTAGACTTACGTTTTGGTAGAAACCCAAAATGATAGGCAGTAAAGAGAAACGCCTGTTTCATCTCAGTGTGAGCATTCGCTACTGGTGTGTAGCAGAGACTGAACATTTATAGGGTATAAGGGCCCATAGCGCATGTGCGTACCAAATGAATGGAAAATGAACACAGCTGAAGCCAGGGCGTCGTCTAAGACACGTCATGGCCTCATCATACAGATGTACCGGAGGGTACTAGTGGTCCTCTATGACTAGAGGCTCCACCTTCTAAATATCTTATTTAGGGATGTTGGCAACAATTTATCATTAGGAGTTTAATGCCCCTCTTGAATGGTTCAGCACCACTTTTTGCATTCAATTAACCGGGTAGTAAATACCCATCCCCTCCCCCCGCTTGAACCAATTAAAACTTACTATTATTCTTTGAATAAACAATTTTTGATATATTTTTTTCTTTCTATATAATTCTGTTTCCCCCATTATTCCCCTTTCTTGTTTTCCTTTTCCTTTTCTGTTTCTTGCATAATTGGAAAAGATTTGTTTTTCAAACATTGTATGGTGCTACTCACCACACGGTTGAATGTTACATATGAATACATTTAGTATATGTATGTATAGTTTCTTTTGACATTTTTTTCTTCTTTTATATGTATTGAAAATAAGTCTGGGACAACCTCTTCATTTTGCATATAAACTTAAGCTTTGGCATAATGTTTCAAGGGAAAGAATGGGACACCCTCATGGCAGGTTTCTCCAAAGACTATGGTAAAAAATCTTCATCTTATTCGGAAATTTCTTCCCTGTTTTTCCAACTTGGCAAAGTCGTTGATAAAAAAGTTGCATGCTTTTGGCACGCAGACAGCTTTGATAGATATATTCAAGAAGACATAAACCCCATGGGTCTACGAATCCAAATTTTTCCAATCCTTGAGGACGTAGATGCCTCATTTAAAATCAAATGGGAAAATAATCTACAATTATGTACTAAGACGATGAGGACTTTGCTAAGTGAGGAATATAAGAGACGTATTTCCTCTTTCGATCAAGAAATCGAAATAATCTATACTAAATTATTACCATTTAAAGATTTGCCCATTTACAAAGAAAATGAGGAAAAAATAAAATTACAACTAAACCAAAAGTCTCAGGAGAAACTAGCCATGAAGGATAAAAAGTTCTGGCGTGATAAAAGAGCCTTCCAAGAAGGTAAGGCCTATAAATGGAACCAAAATAGTATGATGCAACGAGCACAAAAAAACAATTATGCCAGAAACACCAAAGAATCGGGTTCCAATTCATCCCTTAACTCATCTGTCTCTTCTCTCCCTCAAAATAGACACAGGAATCGAAAATCACAAAAAAATAAAAGAATGTCATCAGGTGATGAACCGTATCTAAGTAAAAAGAGAATCACCGAATCCTCAGAACCAGCATCTGGCTCACAGCCCTTGGGTAAAGGTAATGCACGGGGTGTTACTCAGACTGTTTCTCTTACAGGATCTTCTGGTGCTGGCTCCACTATAAATTCACTTTCAGGTGATGCCACATTACTGTCAAACCTATCTTTAACAGACAAAGATTTTTTAGTACACCGCATGGAGGAAAGCCTCCCGAATACATAAATTTACCTCAGAATCCCCCATCAGATGAAAAGCTAAATATTATCAATCTTTCTAATCATTTACTTACCCAATCAGAAATAAGCCTCCTACAACGGGGTCTAAGCTTCTGTCCTGATAACAATGCAGACATCTTTGAAGTAATAAAGGATCTGCATTTGTTTGCTCGAAAACTTTATTATAAAAGCATTCTTTCAAAAGAAAAAGATAAATCAGTATTAGAAGCAGACATTAAAAAATCTGAGGAAGCACTCGATGACCTTTTAACCCTATTGGAGGAACAAGATCCCAGTGACCTTATTGATATGGTAGATATTCAATCGTTGTTGGATACCCACATCTCTAAGGACCCAATAGGTCCCAAAGATATAAAAAAACACTTCAAAAAGAAATCTGACAAATTTCCTCAATTTACAAATAGTCCTAATTTAGTGGCCTTTCTGGCCCAAACCATAGCAGAAATTAAAAAAATGAAGACGTCCAACCCTTGTAGTAACCTTACAAAAAATGAACTGAGAGCTTTGGAATCGTTGAAAAAGGAAAATTCCCTCACTATCAAACCCTCCGATAAGGGGGGCAACATAGTAATTATGACTAATGATCAATATGCCAGCATGTGCCAGAAAGTTCTATCAAACAACTTATGGTACAAAAAAGTTTCGAAAAGTATTATTGAGAAATGCAATACTTCCTTCTATACTATGGTTGACGAAGCGTTCTGCAACGGTGCAATTACCAAAAATGAATGGGAATACATCAGAACACCATATCCACGTATTCCAACCCTTTACTGTTTACCCAAAATACATAAAAACCCGTCAAATCCCCCAGGCCGCCCGATCATATCGGGGAATGGCTCTATGACCGAGAACTTAAGCAAATTCGTAGATAACCATTTAAGACCCTATGTGGCAGGTCTCTTTTCCTATACCAAGGATACTATTCATCTTTTACAAAATTTGGAAGAATTGCACACCTTGCCGAACTCAATTTTGGTAACCATAGATGTAGAGGCTCTATACAGTTCCATTCCTCACAATCTGGGACTTCCAGTAATCAAACGATTCATCTCACAATCTCATAAAGATGATATAAAACTAAATAGGTTTTTGTTGGAGGCTTTAGAATTTATTTTGTCTAACAATGTCTTTTCGTTCGATGGTTCCCACTACCTCCAGATACAGGGGGTAGCGATGGGGACATGCTGTGCCCCATCGTATGCCAACCTGTATCTGGGGGAGTGGGAACAATTCATTTTGTCGGACGAAACCATCTCTACCTATACCAGGCATGTGGCAGCCTGGTATAGGTACATAGATGATATTTTAATGATTTGGAACAGTTCAATAGAGGATTTGCAGATGTTCATGAACATTCTGAACAAAAATACCTTTAATTTATTCTTTACTATGACTTGCGACCCTTTTTCTGTTATGTTTTTGGACTTAAAAATTATCAAATCTCCGGAAGGTTTTCTTTCCAGCAGCCTCTATCGCAAAGAGACTGCTGGAAATACTATTTTACACGCATCCAGTTTTCATCCAGAGTCTCTGGTACGGTCCATACCATATGGACAATACCTAAGACTCCGACGTAACTGCTCTACCGAAGCAGCCTTCAAGCGTGAAGCAGATCTCCTGAGACAGCGCCTTTTAAAACGGGGATATTCAGGCACCTGTCTGAAAAAAGCATTCAGACATGCACGGGACTCGGTCAGACATGAGGTTCTCTTTCCAGACAGGTCCCTGAATACATCCCCAAATACCACCCGCCTTATAACTACTTATAACAAACAACATAAAAAAATCAAACAAATCTTACAAAAACATTGGCATCTCCTTCATATAGATTCTAATCTAAGTAGGCATATTCCTTCCAAACCGTCCATTACTTTTAGACGGACGCGTTCCCTGCGAGACTATTTGGTCAAAAGTGAATACAGTGGTACCTTCAGAACCGACGTGTGTAAACGTTTCGGTACTTTCACATGTGGAGGCTGCTCTATTTGCAGATATATGAACACCAAATCCAATTTTGTGCTTCCGAATGGCAAAAAATACAGCCCAAAACATTTTTCTAATTGTAAAACAATCGGTGTCATATATTTACTCACCTGCCAGTGCAAATGTTTCTATATTGGTAAAACCAAAAATTAATTTAACAAACGAGCTGCACGACACATCAACAGTATGAGATGTGCCAACCCTGACCTCCCTCTGGGGCGACATGTTAGAGATCAACATGCGGGCAATTTTCCGCGTATATCATTTACTATCTTGGACAGAATCCACCCCGACAGTAGGGGTGGTGACTGGAACAAATCTCTTCTCCAGAGAGAGGTCAGATGGATTGCAGACTGTAATGCAACTTCCTTCCCGGGCCTCAACACTCAACTTTCCTTTCGTCCTTTCCTTGAGGGTTTTGTGTCAGGAGGCTGCGAAAAGGAGTAGGTGTCTCTCCTTCCCTTTTTGATTGGATTACGGTTCAGTCAAATGCCATGTATCTGTCATTATCACTCATGTGTATACATTTGTATTATTCTCCTTATTTTTTACATTTATTTTTATTCTTTGCATTTTTTCACGATATTTTGTTGGTTTATCTCACTCACCTTTTTTGTTTTGTTCTGTATTCATATTATTTCCATTGTCCACTTTTATATATAATTTTTTTTTTATTTATTTTTTTTTTTTTTTTCTTCTTGTTCTTTATATTTATATTTATTTTTATTTTATTATTTTTATTTTTATTCAATTTTATTTTAGTTCATTCATTTTTTTTTTTTTTTTATTTTTAATTTCAATTTTACTTTTTTACTTATTTCTGTGTCTTCCTACAGAGAATAATATTTTGTGTAAACTTTTCCTTTCTCTATACTATATATGATTATATAGGTCAACCTACCATCGGGAACCCGAGTACGGAGAGAACATGCCATCGTAATGATTTACTTTAATACACTGCCATTTTTGCAGTGACTAACTTTAACACATCGCCACCTTTTGGTGTTTGTTGTTTGTTTCTTGTTTTTGTTTTTGTTTTGTTTTACATATATTTAAAAAAAAAACTAATTCAAACATGCCTCTATTTTTTGGTCCTTGGTCTCCTCAGGTTCAGCCTCGCCTGGCGCGGGTAAGAGGGGTACCACCTCTTGTCCCCCTTTGGGGACGGAGATGCCCCCTCTACTCTTTTTGGCTGGGACCCACCGTGGTCAGCCCCCTCCAAGGGTTGCCCATCTGGGATTCCATGCCTTCCCGCGTCAGTGAGCCTTTACCGCATGACGCCCCGCCAGGTTGGAACATTCTCCGTTCCTTGTCTGGGCGCGGCGCCGTGCGATCTTGGTTCTGGGGATCATGTCTCCTTTCCTCCAGTCTCCCTTTGAGCTTCCCCATATCACTATGACAATTATTTTTTGACAGATCTGTCTTGCTTTCTGGCCCCGCCCATTGTTTTCATCTGCTTGTCCTTTTGCGCACTGTTTGGCGGGTTTTCTGTCCGCGCATGCGCATGAGTTATTCTGGCGCATGCGCCGATCTCTGCCCTTACAATGCGCCACGTCAGGCGTGACGTTCTTGCCCTTTTTCTGACGCTGGTCCGTCTCCCATGGATTTCCGCTTATGCGGACATCAGACGTCCCCTCCCATCCGTCCCGCCCCCGCTCGTCCATTGGCTAAAAGGTTTCTCATCTGTATGATGAGGCCATGACGTGTCTTAGACGACGCCCTGGCTTCAGCTGTGTTCATTTTCCATTCATTTGGTACGCACATGCGCTATGGGCCCTTATACCCTATAAATGTTCAGTCTCTGCTACACACCAGTAGCGAATGCTCACACTGAGATGAAACAGGCGTTTCTCTTTACTGCCTATCATTTTGGGTTTCTACCAAAACGTAAGTCTAGTTTCTGTTGGTTTAATTTTATTTTTATTTTCAATCTTTATTGTAGACAACTTCTATATACACTCTGAGTTTTGAATGTATATTCCAAACTCATTACGGTTTTCACTGATATATATATATAAAAAACGGTTTAGCTATACATATATGCTAACAAGTAATATAGCTTAGTTTATTATTTTCTTGCTTGAAATTTTGGCAACAATTAGTCCCTTTTGGGATTAGATTAAACATACTTATATTTATATATATTTTTACAATTTATTTTCACAGACGCCCTGATCCCTGGGCTGGCTCCTTCCCCCTGTGGAGACAGGTTGACAGGTTGATCCCCGTGTAGGCTGCACACCTGGAGACCACTTTTTGGCCATATTTCTGTTCAAGTTTGAACATAGAATTAGAGACGCAAAACCTGTTATTTGTGGATTTAGAGCCTCATGTAGTGGTTCTCTACCCCCCATAAATATCATTTCATGTGAAAATCCATCTTGGTTTTCGTATATTAATTTTCATTCTCCTGGATATTGGTATGTATTCAAATGCATCTTCAAAACGTTTATAGAATGGCTCTCTCTCCCTCCCGGGTTCCCTTCCAATGCTCATGTTTGTTTGCTCTTTGTTTTCTCGTTTTCCCAGACTTCTCCTCTTACATCCAATCTCCACTCAATGCCTCTGAAGAAGGGACGTCTTTGTTTTCCCGAAACATGTTAGGCAGTCGAGGGATGTTTTCTTCTTCCATCCATATGTGTCATATCCACATGTAACATTTGTAAACTAAAAAGTTTATATCACAATTGTTTTTAACAATTTTGTATGTACATATATATCTTTTCAATGTTTACTTTCTTCTCGTTTTCTTTTTTGTATTCATTTATTTATATTTTTCTTAATAAATAATTCAAAATATACCTTAATCCATTCTTCTTTTTACTCCATATACCCCTTGTTTTTTCTAAGTTTTCGCCTGAAAAGTCCCAGTTGTACCGGAGGGTACTAGTGGTCCTCTATGACTAGAGGCTCCACCTTCTAAATATCTTATTTAGGGATGTTGGCAACAATTTATCATTAGGAGTTTAATGCCCCTCTTGAATGGTTCAGCACCACTTTTTGCATAACTTTAGATCTGGTTTCCGCAAACGAGAGTGGTAAATTAAAGACAATGCCTTGCGTATTGCTTCATGACCATGTGAACATGACCCATTCATTACACAATAAACTATTGAATGTTCATTCAATAGTTTATTGTGTAAAAAAAAAAAAAACTAATTTCAGACATGCCTCAAAACTAGTTTCATTTATCATTCCAACCTTCTGGCTTTACGAAACACTTAAAAAAAATGTAAAAAGAAAGAAAACTGTAGTCACTTGCAACTGTTTTTGCAGCTCAAGCAGAAAAAAATATGGAATCACTCAATTATGGGGAAAATATTATGAATCTTTGCAGTTAATGTACTTTGCAGTTCTAAAACAAACATTTGCATCAAATTACATCCTGAAAAATTATGTCATCATCACCAAAACATCCTTTCAATTGATTTGAAATAAGAAAAGTGTCCAAAATCGATAGAAACTTGTGCATTTATTAAAGATTTAATGACTGTCATCTCCCCCGTACCTTTACCTGACATGCAACTCCATATCATAAATGATTGTGGAAATTTGCGTGTTTTCTTCTGGCAGTCGTCCTCATACATTTTATTAGAACGGCACCAAACAAAAGTTCCAGCATCATCACCCGGCCCAATGCAGATTTGTAATTCATCGCTGAATATCACTTTCATCAAGTCAAACCATCATTAACTCCTAAACAGAAAAAAACAAGGTTACAGTGGGCTAAAGAAAAGCAATCATGGACTGTGGATGACTGGATGAAAGTGATATTCAGCGATGAATTATGAATCTGCATTGGGCAGGGTGATGAAGCTAGAACTTTTGTTTGGTGCCATTATAAATAAAATGTATGAAGACGACTGCCTGAAGAAAACACACAAATTTACACAATCATTGATGATATGGGGTTGCATGTCACATAAAGCTACGGGGGAGATGACAGTCATTAAATCTTCAATAAATGCACACGTTTAGATTGAGATTTTGGACACTTTTTTTCCTCTGTTTGATGTGCAAAAACAGTTGCAACTGACTACAGTTTTCTTTCTTTTTTTAAGTGTTTCTTAAAGCCAGAAGATTGGAATGTTAAATGAAAAAATGTCTGTGATTATTTTTTTTTCTACACAATTAAACAATTGAATGAACATTTTCCAAGAGTGACTTTTTGCCAGGGGTTGTATGCAGAGCTGCAGCAGATTTTGCACTGGATTAGCATGCCAATGACAGCCTCATAACCAGAATTTACAATTTGACGTCAAGATTTAGGAGAAAAATTGGAATATAATTAGACCACTTTGTGACGTCAGTGTGAGGTTTTATGTCCTAAAGATGTGGTCTTCTAAAATACCAATAAATACCTTAGTAAGTAATTGATCAAGCTGGTCAACAAATTTCTTATAATAGCTGGTAAAATCCATCAAGGCTTTATAACTAACAGAAACTATAACTAACAGAACCTCTTCAGATGTGAAGAGTTGGTCTAGCATGATTCTAGAGGTGGTGTAAAGCAGTGGCCATCAATCCTGTCTTCAGGGCCCACTAACAGGCCAGGTTTTATGTATTACCTTGGGGAGATGCAAACTAGAATACTCCAATCACTGAGCAGCAAATGATATCACCTGTGATGTATTTCAGTTATCTTTCAAACCTGGCCTGTTACTGGGCCCTGAGGACAGGGTTAATGACTACGTGTTTTTTCAGCTCTTTAGCACCACCCTTGTTGCGGAATCGGAGGACATAATGTGCTATTTATTATTGGCCTGTGAGTTATTGCTTTGAGTTTTTTTTTCATTGAATAATGATTTGATTTGTTATATTTTCTATATTTTTGGATGCATAGAATGCACTTTTTGGTTAAGTTCTATTGGCAGATAACATTTCTAATTTTTTTTTTTTTTTTTTTTTTTAATGCACAATAAAAAAATTGTGTAGAATAATACTTGGCTATGTGTCTTACTTCAAATGACAGTTTGGGAGTAGGCAGTTACATTTTAAAAAATACAATGTAAAATTGACAAGGGACACCAACATAGTTGTATCTTTGATCTTATAAACTACGGGATAATGGTGTTGTGGTAACTTGCACAAACAAAAACAAAAAAACATAATAATATTATTCTTGATATCACTAGAAAAAAAAAAATTGTTTGCAATAACTCCATCAGTATCACCAGCAAAGCAGCTTCATTATTATCCCATTAAAGAAGAAGAGAATTGTGCGCTGCATTTGGAGATTTCATAATTTGCCGCGTCACAAATGTGAATTCTCCATTACGAATGCTAGTTTACAAGACCGACCGATTCGGCTTCCGAGCATGCGTGTTTTACTTTGGACTTTTGTCCGATGGACTTGTGTACACACTATCTGAAAATCCGACAACAGACATTTGTTGGCGGAAAATTTGAAGACATGCTAGCCAGACATAAGTCTGACAACAAGTGTCCGATGAAGCATACACACGGTCGGACAGCCTGACATCAAACATTTCCCGTCGGAAAGTCCGATCGTGTGTACGGGCTTTACTGTTTCTATGGCCTGTTTAGTGGAAGAAGTTGGGTTGGCATGAAAAAGCATTACCCTTGTTTGGAAGTTACATTCTAGGTTTAGATGACAAAATTGCTTGTTTCTTGGCCCTAGACGCTGGCTGTATGAACTACAAAATGTTTTGAACTGCAAAATTGTATGAGGTCTAATTTATGCTTTGTTATATCACTGCCTAAAAAAGGATGGTGGAAAGAAAGTGTAAACATTTTTGAGGTAGTAGTGATATCTGTCCTAAAAGTGCAGCGCTATAAAAATTACCATGTGCAAAACACCATATATGACATAGTGCAAAACCTTTGAAGTTAACAGAAAATCCAATCAAAATATTATTCAATCCAAAAATGTCCTTATGCAAAAGTGCAAAATATATTATATTCATAAAGTACAAAGTTCATAAATTGATCACTAAAGTGCTCCTGTGCAAACAATTCATGCATGCCAATGTCCCACACTGGATAGATCTATCCTGACGGTGCAGTGCTCAGACATTTACCGTTGTGACACCTTCACCATAAATCAGATGGGGGCTTACCAGATCACCAGCAATCTTCCTTACTCACGAAGATCATTCATTGCTTATTGGGATCTCTGATCCTCAGATGGAAATCCGGAAATGTTCCCGCGCCAGCCTCCCTGTGTTCCCCTTATGGTGACAAGATGATCCAGCTCACCATCTCAGATGGGATGGATGAATCCTCAGAGTTAAAATGGGTAAAAAACAGGGAGATCTGGATCATCTTGTCACCATAAAGGGAACACTAACGGATTACAATCTGAGGATCAGAGATCCCAATAAGCGCAGATGGCTAAGACTTGAACATTTACCGGCCCCCAGTATATGTTGGGCAGCACGGTGTGAACCCTACCGAAACCATCCTTCCAGGTGCTAATTACGCCATTGGAAGTGCTAGCCGGCCCCTCTCTATAGGGGTAGCAAAGCGCCTCCTTTGGCAACTGATAAGAACAGATACTACACTTGATCTTAGCCAAAAGGCCGAGAAGCGATAACATAGGGAAGGAATAGACTGATGGACCCCCTACCAAGTTTGTACTGCTGTTTGTGTCCCAGCTGGGGAAATTCCCACGGTAAGTGAGTGGAAACCCTAAATTTTAGAGTTGTCAAATGTTCTGGTGACAACTGTCTAAAAGGGGAATTCCCTTTGTGTTTGTTGTTTCTCCAAGACTGTAATTGTAGGGAAATCTATCCAGCAGGACACAGACAGCAAAAAAAATTATGTGATAGGGGTTTAAAGCCTAAATCTATATTTTAGTGAACTTTAATTAGTTCATTTGGACCAAACTGGTCCAAACAAATTATTACCCTTACTAACACATGCAGTGTTTTTTTTAGCTATGCACAACATACAGTGCTGTGTTCTGACAGTGGGAAAAGGACTTCCCATCCCACTCCCCATTCCAAAATTGAGTTGGCCTGGGCGCTGCTCAGCCATTCACAGGAAGCTTTGTATTTTCTGAATGAATACAAGACTTCTTTTGATTGACTGAGACGGGTGAATCATGATGTCACAATCTTTGCCTCAGCCAATTAGAGAAAGTGTTGTATTCATTCAAAAAATACAAAGCTTCCTATAAATTAATTATTCCGATGCTGCATCTGTCCCCCGCTGGCTCTAAGGCTGAGAACCAAGTGATCAAACACTGCCACTCACTCCGTTCTCACAGCTCTCTGAGCAGAGAGCTGGTGGCTGTCAGTCAACGCTGTCTGCTCTGCCCCTCCAGCAATCACTGGAGCACTGGGCTGTGGAGGGGGTGGGAGCGACCTCTCACTGAGAGGCTGAGCCGGGTGTCCTGGTCCAGGCATGTGGGCAGATCCTGACCATATGGTCGCGATCTTTCCTGAGCCTGGACGGCACTGTGATGTCAGCCGACAGCAGGTCTCAGCTGAAAACGGGTCACAGGTGTGTAGAACAAACTGCACTCCTGTGTTACACAGAAGCAGTACAGCCAAACGAGCTACCGTATATCACCTTTAATCCAAAGGTGATATAGTGTGGAGTTAATATTCCCACTAGAATTCAAACTACTTTCTGTAATTCCACCATAGCCTAAAATGGCCCCTAACAGATCGTTAGACTGCACAACAAAGTTACATAAAGGGTACATTTTTATTTTGAATAGCACTCCAATGCACCCTCAACACACCACAGTTTAGCACAAGGCATGAAAGCAGCCAATCTGACATTCAGCAAGCACTCTCTAAAGGTGAATCTTCCAGGTGTTTTAATGTAAAGGATTGATACTTGTTAAAAGTCACATTCCCTGTTTTATAAATAGACCCCGTGGTGTCCTGTGTAGTGCAGTGTGGTTCAGAGAGCTGTGAAAAATGCAGCCTGTTGTGCCTTGAGGTGCTTTTCGGTCAATTCATTCTGAATAATCCTGTAGGCAAAAATGTTAAAACTGGGGTTAATCATAAGTTTATATGGTCCAACTGGCTGGGTGCAAATAATGCTGCCAGTACTTAAAGTATAACAAGGAATGTCTTCTGTTCCTAGTTCTTTTTACTGCCTTCCCTATTGAACAAATGTACTTTGCTATCCATGTAATCATTTAATGTTGCTAGTTGGTCACTGAATTATTTTGAGTTGTATTAGACTGTATTTTCCAAAGTGTCTTGTTCGACATGTTGTGTCTTTATACTTTGTACCTTTGATAAATTAAATACAATTAAAATTTTAAAAAAATCAAGCAAGGTCCATAAAGACATGGATTAATGAGTTTGGGGTGGAGGAATTTGACTGGCCTGCCTCAACCCAATAGAACACCTTTGAGATGAAGTAGAGCGGGGGCTGCGAGCCAGGCATTTGTGTCCAATATCAATGCCTGACCTCACAAATGCGCTTCTGGAAGAATGGTCAAACATTCCCAAAGACACACTCCTAAACCTTGTGAACAGCCTTCCCAGAAGAGCTGAAGCTGTTATAGCTGCAAAGGGTGGGCCAACTCAATATTGAACCTGACAGACTAAGACTGGGATGCCATTAACCTCTTACCCACTGGGCACTTAAACCCCCTTCCTAACCAGACCAATTTTCAGTTTTCGGTGCTCTCACATTTTGAATTTTGACAATTACTCAGTCATGCAACACTGTACCTATATGAAATTTTTGTCCTTTTTTCACACAAACAGAGCTTCCTTTTGGTGGTAATTAATCACTGCTGGGGTTTTATTTTTTTTTTGCGCTATATGAATTTTCTTGCTTTCTGTTATAAAATATGGAAAATTAGTAATTTTTCTTCATACATTTTGGGCAAAATTTATACTTCTACATATCTTTGGTAAAAATAACCCAAATCGGTGTATATTATTTGGTCTTTGTGAAAGTTATAGAGTCTGCAAGCTATGGTGCCAATCTCTGAAAACTGATCACACCTGATGTACTGACGGCCTATCTCATTTCTTGAGACCCCAACAAGCCAGGAAAGTACAAATACCCCACAGATGTCTACTTTTTGGAAAGTAGACATTCCAAGGTATTTAGTAAGAGGCGTGGTGAATTTTTTGAAGTTGTCATTTTTTTCCCATAATTCTTTACAATATTAAATATTTTTTTTTTTTTTTTTTTTACAAAATTCTTATATTAGCAGGTTATTATTCACACACAGCATATCCATAGCACAAATTACACCCTAAAACACATTCTACTACTCCTCCTGAGTACGGCGATACCCCATGTGTGAGACTTTTACACAGCGTGGCCACATACAGCACCGTCAGGACAATAGAAACGCTCCAAAAATGACCCCATTTTAGGAAACAAAAACAATCCAATGTATAATCTGTGAGGCATAATGAGTCTTTTGAACATGTCATTTTTTTCTACAAGTTTTTGGAAAATGTGTAAAGTTGTCCATTTAAACAATATTTCTAACAAATAGCATGTACATACCAAGAATGACACCCCAACATACCGTAGATTCTCCTACTCCTCCTGAGTACAGCGATCCGTGATGCAGACCCAACGGTCACGGGGGCGCTGCATCATAGTACGCCATAGTATGCCCTCCCAGTGTTATCCGACTGCGCTGACGCCATCATTTGGCTATAGCGTAGTCGGCAAGTGATTAAAGTTCATGTTTTCACTTTAGTTCATACTTTTGACAATATAGTGTGAATATATTTATATATACTGCATATTTTATATATACCTTGCTAAGGACATATTACCAACCCCTATGTGCAATACAGTATTGTCAATGATTATATTATATTATATATAAAGGCATAATATATTATCCATCACTATAGCAAGGGTAAAATAAAATGCTCTCAAGTAATGTAGGTGGAATGTCTCAAATGAAATGGAACCAGAATATCTCATAAATAATTGCCTATAAAACCTTATTTTCAGCAGTCATTGAGGTAAGGATTACATGTATTGAAATTTAATGAACTGAATAACTATATTTGGTTTTACTATATAAATACATTGAAGTATATTGCCTAAGGCTGATGTCACCTGCACTTATTGAATTTTGATATGCTCCAGACAGAAAACTGCAGGGATCTATAGTTGCTGTAGTTACATATAGCAATGATTGAAAATGTAATTTCTAATATAAAAAGTTAAAAAGCAGTCACTTTCAGTGCCAAACGATTGGTACTGAAATTATTTGGCGAGTAGTAAATGTGTGAATTTGGAGCAGATGTTTCTGGTATGGAGGATGAATGGACTATGAAGAAGAAGGCTCTTTTAATGTTAGGATTTACCTAGGGGTTAGGTTAGGCTTTGAAAAATAAATGTATAGTGGGTTTGTACATATTTATTTATTATCAGGACTAAAAGATAGAACATAAAGAATACATATAATACTAGTCAAGTAAATATAAACTATTGCACATGAATATTATAAACCTGCAGGTGGAGCAGATTTCCTCCTCTCCTTAGCTACTTTGTTGTAAAAAAAAACAACAGTTGTTCACGAAGTTCAGTAGCTTAAGCTGACATTTGCTCATGTGAAAGAGTCATACAGTAGCTTCAAAACTGTAATAATGATTGCCTTGTGTTGTTTCTCTCTTCTGGCCACCGCTGGACATTTTTGCTGAAATGACTGCTTGACAAAAGAGTATCATCATCCCTACAGTGCCTAGTGCTGCATGATTTTAATTTGAAAAATCACTTACTATATAAGAAATCCCTTATATTACAAAGGGCAGTTTAACCATTAATGGTGATAGTGTTATGGATCCAAAAGCTAAATAAAATCCCAATCCCAGCCCAACTTCCACACAAAGTTGTAAAACCCTTTT
>CM053029.1:551587427-551671931 GCA_028564925.1 Lithobates sylvaticus | reverse complement strand
ATTAAATATTTATGGGGAACTGTGTCAAATGCTTTTGCAAAATTCAGATACACCACGTCTACGGGCCTTCCTTTATCTAGATGGCAACTCACCTCCTCATAGAAGGTTAATAGATTGGTTTGGCAAGAACGATTCTTCATGGATTATTGCTAATGATACCGTTGTCGTTACTAAAATATTGTATATAGTCCCTCATTATCCCCTCCAAGAGCTTGCATACTATTGATGTTAGTCTAACTGATCTGTAATTCCCAGGGATGTATTTTGGGCCCTTTTTAACCACTTGACCACTGAGCACTTAAACCCCCTTCCTAACCAGACCAATTTTCAGCTTTCGGTGCTCTCACACTTTGAATGACAATTACTCAGTCATGCAACACTATACCCAAATTATTTTTTTGTCCTTTTTTTCCCACAAATAGAGCTTTCTTTTGGTGGTATTTAATCACCACTGGATTTTTTATTTTTTTTTGCGCTATAAATCAAAAAAGACAGAAAATTTTGTAAAAAAAAAATTATTTGTTTCTATTAAAATGTATTGAAGAGTATTGGCAGAGTATTGGCAAGTATTGGCAGAGTATTGGCGAGTATTGCACAGTGTTGGTAGAGTATTGCACAGTGTTGGCAGAGTATTGCACAGTGTTGGCAGACTATTGCAGTGTTGGCAGAGTATTGCACAGTATTGCAGTGTTGGCAGACTATTGCACAGTATTGCAGTGTTGGCAGACTATTGCACTGTGTTTCACTGTCATTGAGCAGCGCTGTGGGCACTACACATCTAGCCCACAGCGCTGCTGACATCCCTCCCCCTCTCCGCTTCTCCCCTCTTACTGTACCGATCGGTACAGAGAGGGGAGGGAGGAACCGGCATCCTGACGTGACGCCGGTTTGTTTACATGTGATTGCTCCATCATTTGGCTTTTCTCCAATCACCTGGTACCATTCCAGTCAGTAGACTGTCAGTAAAAATTAGGAACAATGGTCTGGCAATTACTTGACTGAGTTTCCTACCCTGTTTCCCCGAAAATAAGACCTAGCGTGATTGTCGGCGATGGCTGCAATATAAGCCCTACCCCCCAAATAAGCCCTATTTAAAGTCCTTGTAGGTCTTGTTTTCAGGGTAGGGCTTATTTTCAGGGAAACATGGTAGGGCTTATTTGGGGTGTAGGGCTTATATTGCAGCCATCACCGACAATCACGCTAGGTCTTATTTTCGGGGAAACAGGGTAAGTACCCTCAGATGCAAGCCATCTGGTCCCGGTGATTTATTAATGTTAAGTTTCCCAAGTCTAATTTTAATTTTGTCCTCTGTTAGCCATGGAGTTGCTTCCTGTGATGTATCATAAGGATAAACACTGCAGTTTTGGTTACTGAAGCCCCCCGATTCCCTCGTGAAGACTGAGGAGAAGAATAAATTCAATACCTTCTCCATCTCTCCATCCTTTGTAACCAGATGTCCTTACTCATTCTTTATGGGCCCAATATGGTCTGTCCTCCCTTTTTTACTGTTTACACACTAAAACTTCTTGGGATTTGTTTTGCTCTCCTCCGCTATGTGTCTTTCGTGTTCTATCTTAGCCGCCCTAATTGCACCCTTACATTTCTTGTTGCATTCTTCAAGTTGCAAGTCTGAATGCTGATGATGATTCCTCAACCTTATATTTTTTGAAGGCCTTCCCCTTTGCTTTTATATGCATTTTTACATTGGAGTTAAGCCATCCAGGACTTTTGTAAAATGTATTACCCAATGGGATGCACTGGCTAATGCCCTTATTTAATATGCTCTTAAAGCAAACCCATCTCTCCTCCGTGTTCTTTGTTCCTAAGATTTTATCCCAATTCATGCCTTCTAACAAGGTTCGTAGTTTAGGGAAGTTGGCTCTTTTGAAATTCAGTGTCTTTGTATTCCCCTTATGTTTCCTATTTGTGTGATTTATACTGAAGCCAATTGACCTGTGATCGCTGTTTCCCAAATTGCCCCGACATTAATGAGTCATATGACACCGGGGAGGGAAAATGGCTAATTGGGCCAATTTGGACATTTTCACTTAGGGGTGTACTCACTTTTTGTTGCCAGCGGTTTAGACATTAATGGCTGTGTGTTGAGTTATTTTGAGGGGACAGCAAATTTACACTGTTATACAAGCTGTACACTCACTACTTTACATTGTAGCAAAGTGTAATTTCTTCAGTGTTGTCACATGAAAAGATATAATAAAATATTTACAACAATATGAGGGGTGTGAAAATTGCTACTATAAAGTAAGAATAAACGTATAGTACCTTCGTCCTAAATTTTAATGAAAAATGGGGATGGCAGAACAATTGAGGCAACTATGGACTTTTATGGTACGGGTAAGGACTCACAAAACAGTGTGTATAGAAAAATATATAAAGATTTATTACAACAACAGAATAATGCAAATTTATACAATGAGTGAAAAAAGAGGGCAATTAAAATCGAGAGACAATATTACAATACAGAATTTTTCCTTATAATTGCACAGTATAGCACATAATTATTGATCCCTGTTATTGGAAGCAATGTAGTGAATTTCAAACTGTCGCAAGATGGCACTCAACATGTTTCGCGGACTAGCCGCTTCTTCAGGAGTATGCAATAAGGGGAGATGTATCTGTATGATTGTCTCTGAAAAAGGGGGAATGGGATGATTAGTAACATATAAATTATAAAAGACAAGCAATGTACCTGGAGACAGCTAGAAAACGCCATCCTGATTCTGCCAGCAGGAAAGGCGGAAATATGCTGGCTCACTATGGTACAGGTCAGCAAGAGAGGGTAGTAATATAAAGGTATAGAAAAAAGGTTGCATCCAATTGTACGTCCATATGAACAAAGAGCACATCATGACTCACCAGCTCAAAGGTGCACGGGGACAGGCGAAGCTAGGGGCCCCAAATGATGGGGCAAATTTCACAGGCTGATATGGGAGCCAGAGTAGGGTAAAGTTAGTATTCAAGGGTATAGCATAAAGCTGTAAAAAAAAACATACATGATAATGAATGTAACCAACATGATAAGGACATAAAATCCTACACAGGGGCACCTATAGGATAAACACCGAGTGCACCTAGAAGTCAGACATGTGTACGATAAGAAAGATCCAGAAGTCGGTATACAGAGGTAAAATATTAATAGGGAAAGTGTATATACCTACCCAAAATTAAACGTAAGATGGCCTAGGATAAGCAGGGGTCACAACTCCCTCCCTAAGTTGTGACCCCTGCTTATCCTAGGCCATCTTATGTTTAATTTTGGGTAGGTATATACACTTTCCCTATTAATATTTTACCTCTGTATACCGACTTCTGGATCTTTCTTATCGTACACATGTCTGACTTCTAGGTGCACTCGGTGTTTATCCTATAGGTGCCCCTGTGTAGGATTTTATGTCCTTATCATGTTGGTTACATTCATTATCATGTATGTTTTTTTTACAGCTTTATGCTATACCCTTGAATACTAACTTTACCCTACTCTGGCTCCCATATCAGCCTGTGAAATTTGCCCCATCATTTGGGGCCCCTAGCTTCGCCTGTCCCCGTGCACCTTTGAGCTGGTGAGTCATGATGTGCTCTTTGTTCATATGGACGTACAATTGGATGCAACCTTTTTTCTATACCTTTATATTACTACCCTCTCTTGCTGACCTGTACCATAGTGAGCCAGCATATTTCCGCCTTTCCTGCTGGCAGAATCAGGATGGCGTTTTCTAGCTGTCTCCAGGTACATTGCTTGTCTTTTATAATTTATATGTTACTAATCATCCCATTCCCCCTTTTTCAGAGACAATCATACAGATACATCTCCCCTTATTGCATACTCCTGAAGAAGCGGCTAGTCCGCGAAACATGTTGAGTGCCATCTTGCGACAGTTTGAAATTCACTACATTGCTTCCAATAACAGGGATCAATAATTATGTGCTATACTGTGCAATTATAAGGAAAAATTCTGTATTGTAATATTGTCTCTCGATTTTAATTGCCCTCTTTTTTCACTCATTGTATAAATTTGCATTATTCTGTTGTTGTAATAAATCTTTATATATTTTTCTATACACACTGTTTTGTGAGTCCTTACCCGTACCATAAAAGTCCATAGTTGCCTCAATTGTTCTGCCATCCCCATTTTTCATTTTAATATGAGGGGTGTACTCACTTTTGTGAGATACTATAACTCCAATTTAATATCTATGGGGTATATTTATAAAAAGCAATTTGCCCAGTGAAAGTGCATCTATATTATGTAGCGCTCTATTTTTGGGTAGGTGCTTAGTGGTGTTTTTTATAGACTAGGGTGTAGAAGCAGGTAAATTTTGCTGGGCCTGGTTGGGGATTCAGTGTTGGGAGTGTCAGGACAAAGGGGGTGTGTGGCCGCCTACAGTTGGGCTCAGGGATGCCTCCTCTACTGGACGGTGGGTCCGCTGGACAGAGAGGATGGACTGAGACCTGAGTCGCAGGAAACCCCATGTGAGAGAGCTGACCAATAGTTAATTTGAGTGGTCATGAGAGGAGGTCTCTCATAAAAAGGGGGGCCACATGCTCTCGGGAGGAGGAGGAGAGGAGCTGAGGCCCAAGTTCAGGGGCAGGTGCAGGTTCAGGCTGAGGCCCCGAAGTTCAGAGATCCCGGAGATGGATCAGCATTCACTATGTATCGCTGGAGGAATACCAGACGTCCCATGTGGGGATGTACCGGACTGCGCAGGAGGAGGAAGTAGGAACTAAGAGAAGGAAGAAGACTCTGGGAAACAACCTTCTGTGAGTAGAGCATGGACTGTTGTTTGGGAGAGTGCAAACCCAGTGGATCTATTCAGAAACTTTATGCTGTGTATCCAAGGACCACAGTATCAAGCACTTCTTGGGGCTAGTGAAGGAGGTTTGACACTGCAAGTCACGGAAATAGGTGGTGAGGCCTAGGACTTTGAATTTCAACATTCACAGCATTATTCAGAGTGATGCTCATCTGTCCCTATTGAGAGAGAAATTGAACCAGGAAAGGATCGCTGGAAGGGAATCTAATCAACAAAGCTACGGCTATGGTTTAATGTCCCCTTTCACTTCAAAGTTGGGGCTCAACAGGGCATCTCATATGCTTCATTGAACAGCCCTATAAATGTATTCCCAAATAAAGTAAATTAGAAAATTCAGAGTGTGGAGTGCTGTGTCATGGATTTGCATGTGGGGATAGGAACCGGAGCAGGCTGGCAAAAGGTAAATTAACAAAATCAGCAGCCCCCATGGGGGTACCGCTACATATATATATTGTAAAAAAAAGACTAAATAATTGCAAACTATGTCATGATTGAATTATTCTGTTGGAGAGGAACATTGCTCAGTTGGTTGGTACCCTCACACCGTAGAGAGCTGAGTGACATATAGAAATCTCCACTCTTGTTTGGGAAGCTGCCATCAAATTATTTTTCACTTGTGCATCCCATTTACATGTAATTAAAACATTGTGACTGGCTAAAACTCAAATGCAGAAAAAAATAAGAACATTGATTATTGTTCACGGCTCCCGCAGACAGACTTAATCAATCTGAATTTTGGAAATTTCCATTTATAACTCTCCAGACAGCTGGCAACTTTGATGAACAATCAGCGATAAGCCATGCATAGCCTTGGTAGAAAGAAAATAACATTGACCAGCCTGGAGATTTTAAGTTCAGGATCCACTGATCTCCTAGTCACTGAAAGTCATAAAAGGGGTACTAAAGGCAAAATCAAGAATGACATGTATGATGCATTCCATCACTAGCATTACCAAAGCACTCTAAGTTCCCTTGTAGGACTTGTTCACACCATGGTGCAGAGATGTCAGTTTTTCTTCACACGTTTTGTAAGGGCCCAAAGAAACTATGGATCTCAATGTGCCCTGTTCACACCACAGTGGTTTGAACAGGGCACATAACTGGTGCACATGAAAACTGATGTCAATGTGCATATAAACCCACTGAAACTCTGATGTAAACTGATGTCTCTGCATGTGAAATCTGTACGGTTTTCCCATCACTTTTCATGCTTGCATGGTGTGAACGAGCCCTTAACAGCCCAAATTGAACTACTCATGTTCAATGTGACCAACTGTTGATAGTATTATCAGCATCGGCCTTCTGATTCATAGGAGCAAGGTAGCCAGTGTGCCTAAAAGCAGCCTTAAACCCAATACAAAAATGTAATATATCACAGTTTATCAGTCCTTAGATGAGGTGGCTGCATTCATTTTCTTTTTTAGGCATTTTCTTTTTTTTTTTCATGGGTTGATTTGGCCAATAACTGTTTTTTCTCTGCTTCCTTTACAACCTGTCCAGCAAAAGTGGCAGTTGGAGAGTTGAGACAAACAATTTATCACTGGCGGAGTTGCTTAGAGCTTTTATTCATTTATGTAAAACCTTTATCCCAAATTTTCCAATTTTCCAATTTAAGCTATAACTGCTTAAAAGAAGTCAGTTTTTTTTTCTTTTTTTTCTTTAGTTACTAACACTACCCTCCATCAAGTCCATCTAACAGTAACCTCTCCAGACATTTCTACTGTCCAAAGGTGTCCCCATAGATAAAGGACTAAGAAAAAAAACTAAGACAGAATGTGTGTTGATAGGACCACCAGCTGAAAAAAAGGGGAAAAAAAACTAAAAACAGAAAATGAATGCAGCCGCCACATCTGAGGACTGGTAAGCTGTAATATATAAAATGTTTGATTTTGGTATCTGCTATATTTAAAGCTTAAAGGGTTGTTTCACCTTACAAATTTTTTTTTTTAAAAGTCAGCAGCTAAAAAAAAAGTAGCTACTGACTTTTAATAAGTACACTTACCCTCCCAGGGCGCCCGCAATGTCGGTCGTGGAGGACGAGCTGTCTGGGCACCTAAACCCCCCTTCCTGCCCAGACCAATTTTCAGCTTTTAGCGCTGTCACTCTTTGAACGACAGTTGCGCGGTCATATAACACTGTACCCAAATTACATTTTTATATTTTTTTACCGCAAATAGAGCTTTCTTTTGGTGGTATTTGATCACCTCTGGGTTTTTTATTTTTTGTTAAAATTTTTTTTAAAAAGACAGATTAAAAAAAAAAATACAAAACTGTTTTATATTTTGTTAATAAATTTTGCAAACAGGTAATTTTTATCCTTCATTGATGTACGCTGATGAGGCTGAACTGATGGGCACTGATAGGCTGCACTGATGGGCACCGATAGGCTGCATTGATGGGCAATGATAAGGTGGCACTGATGGGCACTAATAGGCGGCACTGATGGGCACTAATAGGTGGCACTGGTGGACACTGATGAAGTGGCACTGGTGGGTGGCACTGATGGGTGGCACTGAAGGGCACTAATGAGTGGTACTGATGGGCACTGATTGGTGGCATTGATGGGCACTGATCGTCACTGGTAGGTGATGTTTTGAAGTCCCCACCCATCTCCTTACCATTGCAGAGCAGAAGCAACGTCAAAACGTCACTTCCGCCAATAGCTCTTAAAGAGAATTTTTTTTTTTTTAAATGACATTTAATTTTTTTTTTTTTTTTTTATTGCATTTTAGTGTAAATATGAGATCTGAGGTCTTTTTGACCCAGATCTCATATTTAAGAGGTCCTGTCATGCTTTTTTTCTATTACAAGGGATGTTTACATTCCTTGTAATAGGAATAAAAGTGACATTTAAAAAAAAAAAAAGAACAGTGTAAAAATAAATAAATAAAAGGTAAAAAAAAAAAAAAAAAAATGTAAAAGTGCCCCGCCCCCCCGAGCTCGCGTGCAGAAGCGAACGCATACGTGAGCAGTATGAAAACGGTGTTCAAACCACACATGTTAGGTATTGCCGCGATCGGTAGAGCAAGAGCAATAATTCTAGCTATTAATTCTAGCTAGCAATAATTCTCTAATTCTAAAAAAAATTGCAATTAGCGATTATTGATTGGTTTGCGCAAAAGTTATAGCGTTTACAAAATAGGGGATAGTTTTATAGCATTTTTATTAATATTTTTTTTTTACTAGTAATGGCGGCGATCAGCGATTTTTATTGTGACTGCGACATTATGGCGGACACATCGGACATTTTTGACACATTTTTGGGACCATTGTCATTTATACAGCAATCAGTGCTATTTAAATGCACTGATTCCTGTGTAAATGACACTGGCAGTGAAGGAGTTAACCACTAGGGGGCGGGGAGGGGTTAAGTGTGACGTGTGTGTTTTTTTTTACTGTAGGGGGGCGTGGCTTGGCATTCGACATCACTGATCGTCTTTCCCGATGACAGGGAACAGACGATCAGTGTCAGTCTTACTAGGAAACACGGGGAGACGTTTGTTTACACTTACCTCTCCCCGTTCTTCAGCTCTGTGACCCGATCGTGGGACACCAGCGGCGATCGGGTCTGCGGGTCCCGCAGCCACGGTCCTGGAGCTCAGGACCGGGTTGCAAGCATGCGACCCACTGTGCGCATGCGATTCATGGCTGGGCTCTTAACCACTTCAGCCCCGGACCAATTGGCAGCCAAAGGACCAGGCCCTTTTTGCGATTCGGCACTGCGTCGCTTTAACTGACAATTGCGCGGTTGTGCGACGTGGCTCCCAAACAAAATTGGCGTCCTTTTTTTCCCACAAATAGAGCTTTCTTTTGGTGGTATTTGATCGCCCCTGCGGTTTTTATTTTTTGCGCTATAAACAAAAATAGAGCGACAATTTTGAAAAAAAATGCAATATTCTTTGCTTTTTGCTATAATAAATATCCCCAAAAAAATATATAAAAAAACATTTTTTTTTCCTCAGTTTAGGCCGATACGTATTCTTCTACATATTTTTGGTAAAAAAAAATCGCAATTAGCGATTATTGATTGGTTTGCGCAAAAGTTATAGCGTTTACAAAATAGGGGATAGTTTTATAGCATTTTTATTAATATTTTTTTTTTTTACTAGTAACGGCGGCGATCAGCGATTTTTATTGTGACTGCGACATTATGGCGGACACATCGGACATTTTTGACACATTTTTGGGACCATTGTCATTTATACAGCAATCAATGCTATTTAAATGCATTGATTCCTGTATAAATGACACATGCAGTGAATGAGTTAACCACTAGGGGGAGGGGAGGGGTTATGTGCTGTGACGTGTGTTTTTTTTTTTTTTACATTAGGGGGCGGGGCTGACGTCTGATGTCATTGATCGGCTTTCCCGATGACAGGGAACAGCCAATCAATGACAGGCAGAGTAGGAAGCGCGGGGAGAGGTTTGTTTACACAGACCTCTCCCCGTTCTTCAGCTCTGTGACCCGATCGTTTGACACCAGCGGCGATCGGGTCCGCTGGTCCTGCGGCCAGGGTCACGGAGCTCCTGACCGGTGCGCACGCGACCCACGGCCAGGCAATTAAAGGGCCACGTACCTGTACGTGATTTTGCCTGGCCGTGCCATTCTGCTGACGTATATATGCAGTGGGCGGTCGGGAAGCGGTTAATATCATAGCTGCTTTATTGCATTGTATTTTTTTAATTTTGACTATAGTCCTACTTTAATAAACAGAAACATAAAAACAGAGCAGCAGAACACAAACACATCCAACTGGTCACTACTAGGGATGAGCCGAACACCCCCGGGTTCGGTTCGAACCAGAACCTTCGAACGGACCGAAAGTTCGCGCGAATTTTCGAACCCTATACGTTATAATGGACGCGAACGTTCGAAATCAAAAGTGCTAATTACAACGGCCAATATGCATGTTAATGTCATAAAACAGGTTTGGGGACCCGGGTCCTGCCCCAGGGGACATATATCAATGCAAAAAGAACTTTTAAAAACTAACGTTTTTTCGGGAGCAGTCATTTTAATGATGCATAAAGTGAAAAAAAAAAAGTGAAATTTTCCTTTAAATATGGTACCTGGGGGGTGTCTAAAGTATGCCTGTGAAGTGGCATGTGTTTCCCGTGTTTAGAACTGTCCTTGCACAAAATGACATTTGTAAAGGAAAAAAAGAAGCCATTTAAAACCACTTGCGGCTTTAATGTCATGTCTTGTCCTGGCCGCCATATGGCTGAAAATCCTTGAGAAAAATGGCATGGCTACCCCATCACCCCCCCCCCCCCCCCCCAGCCCCTTTGGGTCTTGTATGGATATTAAGGGGGACCCCGCACCCAAAATAAAACCCTATACCTACAACCCTATATACTCTGAACAGCAGTATATAGGCGGTGCAAACAAGAGACGGACTGTAGGTTTGTTCTTAAGTAGAATCTGAACAGGTACATTATGAAGTGTAGCTCCATCCCAAAAAAATCTATTTTTAAGCTTTTTGGAGAACATAGGGAGGGGTTATCACCCCTGTAACATTTGCTGTCTTTGCACATCTGTTCAGAACATGTCACCTCACTTTCTGTCCCAATGACAAATGTTTTTGGAAAAGTGGGGTTTTAATTGAAACAAGGATTGGTGATAAAGTATCAGTAGAGAGGAGATGCCTTTTTCCCAAATTAAATCTAACAGGATAGAATTTCCCTTCCCTAGGGGTAGATTTCCTCTCACTTCCTGTTTTCTCTTTCCATTTGCAAGTAGGAGTCGTTTGTAAGTTGGATGTTTGAAAGTAGGGGCCTGGCGTATATACTCTGCAGAAATTTGCCCTATTAGATGTTGGTGTAGCCACAAGACTGGTGGGCACAGGAATGGGCCCTGCTGTGAGTTAATAGATCAAGATTTGTACTTGCATGCACCTGTTGAACCGGGCAGAAAAATTGGGCCTTTTGCGGTGGTGGTGGTGGTGGTGGACGGTGTTGCCACAAGACTGTAAGCTCTCACAGTTACTCTTGGTGGGCGCAGGAATGGGCCCTGCTGTGAGTTATTAGATCAAGATTTGTAATTGCATGAACCTGTTGAACAGGGCAGAAAAATTGGGCCTTTGGCGGTGGTGGTGGTGGTGGTGGTGGTGGTGGACGGTGTTGCCACAAGACTGTAAGCTCTCACAGTTACTCTTGGTGGGCGCAGGAATGGGCCCTGCTGTGAGTTATTAGATCAAGATTTGTAATTGCAAGCACCTGATGAACAGGGCAGAAAAATTGGGCCTTTGGCGGTGGTGGTGGACGGTGTTGCCACAAGACTGTAGGCCCTCATAGTTACTCTTGGTGGGCGCAGGAATGGGCCCTGCTGTGAACTATTAGATCAAGATTTGTAATTACACGCCCCTGTTAAACAGGGGCTGAGAAATTGTGCCTTAGGCACTGGTGCTGGTGCCACAACACTGCAACCCCTCACAGATACTGTACTTGGAGCACAGCAGTCACACGTGTTGCGAAGCATTTTTTTAAAAAAGTGTAAGTACACGCCCCTGTTAAACAGGGGCTGAAAAATTGTGCCTTAGGCACTGGTGCTGGTGCCACAACACTGCAACCCCTCACAGATACTGTACTTGGAGCACAGCAGTCACACGTGTTGCGAAGCATTTTTTAAAAAAATTGTAAGTACACGCCCCTGTTAAACAGGGGCTGAAAAATTGTGCCTTAGGCACTGGTGCTGGTGCCACAACACTGCAACCCCTCACAGATACTGTACTTGGAGCACAGCAGTCACACGTGTTGCGAAGCATTTTTTTTTAAAAATTGTAAGTACAGGCCCCTGTTAAACAGGGGCTGAAAAATTGTGCCTTAGGCACTGGTGCTGGTGCCACAACACTGCAACCCCTCACAGATACTGTACTTGGAGCACAGCAGTCACACGTGTTGCGAAGCATTTTTTTAAAAAAATTGTAAGTACACGCCCCTGTTAAACAGGGGCTGAAAAATTGTGCCTTAGGCACTGGTGCTGGTGCCACAACACTGCAACCCCTCACAGATACTGTACTTGGAGCACAGCAGTCACACGTGTTGCGAAGCATTTTTTTAAAAAATTGTAAGTACACGCCCCTGTTATACAGGGGCTGAAAAATTGTGCCTTAGGCACTGGTGTGGTGGCATGGATCATTGAGGAGGAGGAGGAAGAGGATAGTCAGTGAACATAAGAGGACAGTCACTCAGCATCAGCATAGGCAGTCTTGAAGGGATGTGACATTATAAATTATTCCGTTATATCCGCTTCAGGTGCCTGGTAGCTGGTGGTGATCCAAGACTGATTCATTTTGATGAAGGTCAGTCGATCAACCGAGTCGGTGGACAGGCGCACCCTATGATCGGTGACAAATCCTCCAGTAGCACTGAATGTGCGTTCGGAAAGAACGCTGGAGGCAGGACAGGCCAGTAGCTCAATTGCATACTGTGCAAGCTCTGGCCAGTGATCCATCCTCAGGACCCAGTAAGCCAGAGGATTTTCGGTGGGAAAGGTGTCCAAGTCTGACCTTGCCCCAAGGTATTCCTGGAACCGATCATACCTTGGGGCTGCGGACTAAAAAATTGTCTGAACGCATCGGTCAGACGTCCACCTTCCCCACCGCTCCTTCTGCTACTGACCGAAGCCTCAGCAACTCGTCGCCCAGGACCAGGAGTTTGTAACCTCCCAGTTTCTGGGAACACGTTGCACAGACCTTTCTGCAAGGCCTCCCTGAGATGTCTCATCCTCTGCTCCCTCTGCGACGGCAAGATAAGGTCCGCAACCTTACCCTTGTACCGTGGATCAAGGAGAGTGGCCAGCCAGTAATGGTCCCTCTCCTTGATCCGAAGAACACGAGGATCCTTCCGCAGGCTTTGCAGGATCAGGGAGGCCATGCAGCGTAGGTTAGCTGAGGCATTCGGTCCGGAGTCTTCTGGGTCACTGAGGATGACATGATCGCCAGCCACCTCCTCCCAGCCACGTACAAGTCCACTGGTTTGTTGGGACTGTACATCATCCCTAAAAGACTGCTGCTGCTGATGCTGAGTGCCAGGCTCCACCTCCATGCTCACACAATCCTCCTCCTTCTCCTCATCCTCATCCTCTTCCTGTGTGATGGGTGGGACAGAAGGAACACTGTCCGGATAAAGGGGGCCTTGAGAGGCAAGGAAGTCCTCCTCTTCCTGTCTCTGTTCTGCCTCAAGTGCCCTGTCCATTATCCCATGCAGCGTATGCTCCAACAGGTGGACAAGAGGTACAGTGTCACTGATGCATGCACTGTCACTGCTCACCATCCTCGTGGCCTCCTCAAATGGTGAGAGGACAGTGCATGCATCCCTGATCATGCTCCACTGACGTGGGGAAAAAAAAAACAAGCTCCCCTGACCCTGTCCTGGTGCCGTAGTCGCAAAGGTACTCATTGATGGCCCTCTGCTGCGTGTGCAGTCGCTGCAGCATGGCCAACGTTGAGTTCCACCTGGTGGGCATGTCACATATTAGGCGGTTCTTGGGCAGGTTCAGCTCCTTTTGCAGCTCAGTCAGCCGAGCACTGGCATTATAAGATCGGCGGAAATACACACAGACTTTCCTGGCCTGCCTCAGGACATCCTGTAAGCCTGGGAACCTGCCCAAGAACCGCTGCACCACCAGATTGAGGACGTGAGCCATACAGGGCACATGGGTGAGCTGGCCCTGTCGCAGGGCGGAGAGGAGGTTGGTGCCATTGTCAGAAACGACCATTCCTGGCTTAAGCTGACGTGGCGTCAACCACCTCTCGGCCTGCCCCTGCAGAGCTGCCAGAACCTCTGGCCCAGTGTGGCTCCTGTCCCCCAAACACACCAGCGCAAGCACGGCATGGCATCTTTTTGCCTGCGTACTTGCGTAGCCCCTTGTACGCCTACGGAGCACCGCTGGTTCCGAGGACAGAGCACTGGAGGAAGAAGAAGAGGAGGGGGTGGAGGAGAGAGGTGTGTCACAACCAGTAGCAGTAGTAGCGTTTTGGAGGCGTGATGGCGGAACAACCTCCAACACTACTGCACCTTGTCCTGCATCCCTCCCAGCTGCCAATAGAGTGACCCAATGGGCCGTGAAAGAAAGGTAACGTCCCTGTCCATGCCTGCTGGACCATGAGTCAGCGGTAATATGCACCTTACCGCTGACCGCCCTGTCCAGCGAGGCATGGACATTGCCTTCCACATGCCGGTAGAGAGACGGAATCGCCTTCCGTGAGAAAAAGTGGCGTTTGGGAACCTGCCACTGAGGAACCGCACATTGAACAAACTCACGGAAGGGGGCCGAGTCTACCAACTGAAAAGGCAGCAGTTGAAGTGCTAGCAATTTAGCCAAGCTAGCATTCAACCGCTGGGCATGTGGATGGCTGGGAGTGTACTTCTTTCGACGGTCCAGCAGCTGGGGCAGGGAAATTTGCCTGCTACAATCGGACGTCGGTGTACTGCAAGTACTTGGTTGTGACACACCTAATTCTACACCTTCAGTCCTCTCAGAGCAGCTTTCAGAGAGGACTGAAGGTGTAGTGGGGATGGAGATCCCAGCTGATGAGGAGCAAGGAGAGGTCCGCTTAGTTCTTTGGTGTGGGTCTTTTATGTGTGCCTGCCAACGAGCTGCATGGCAGGTCGACATATGTCTGCTCATGCTTGTGGTGCCCAAGCGGCTGATGTTTTGGCCACGCGAGATACGCTTGAGACAAATATTGCAAATAGCAGTGGTGCGATCTGATGCACTCGTCTCAAAAAAGGCCCACACCAAAGAACTTTTCTGATAACGTGCAGAGGCAGCGCCCTCCACAGGCGGAGCTCTGCGATGTTGTACAGTTGCTGTGCTGGCCTCTAGCTGGCCTCCAGGGGGCATCCTGCCTCGTTGGACATGTGACGCCGCATCCTCCTCCTCCTCGTCCTCCTCCTCATCCTCTCTCCCTTCAGGCACCCACGTGAAGTCAGTGACCTCATCATCCCCTCCCTCTTCACCACTAGAGCAAACCTGGCAGTAAGCTGCAGCTGGTGGAACAGTACTGCCAGATTGCTGTCCTTCAGCATCCCCTCTCTCTGCGTGCACACTACTGACTTCCTCAAGCTGGGTATCATCATCCGAGCCTTCGAATCGTTGGGCATCCTCCTGGAGCATGTACCCAACACTGTGCTCAAAGAGTTCGGGGGACTCCTCAGGAGGACATGGTGGGTCTAGGGAAGGGGTGGCTGATGATGCCATTGAGTACGCGTTGGCAGCTGCTCTGCCAGTACCCTGAGCCTGGGTGAGAGAGGATGAGGAGGATGAGGAGGGCTTGGTCATCCATTCTACCAAGCCTTCAGCATGATGCGGCTCCACATGTCCAGCTGCCGAAAACAAAGACGCGCGTGTCCCATGGCCACGTGCTGATGACGATGCACGACCACGTCCCCGTCCACGGCCACGTCCACTAGAAACAGAGCCTGCCTGCCCTGTGTTCTTGGCTCTGCACGCTCTGCCTCCCCTTGGCGGTCTTCCAGCCATTGTAGTCGGTAGTCCTGTGGGTGCTGCTGAGAAGAAAATATAGGAGATCTGTGTGATGCCACTAACACACTAGAAGTCCTATGGGTGCTTCTGAGAAGAAAATATAGGAGCTCTGTGTGATGCCACTAACACACTAGAAGTCCTGTGGGTGCTGCTGAGAAGAAAATATAGGAGCTCTGTGTGATGGGACTAACACACTTCAAGTCCTATAGGTGCTTCTGGGAACAAAATATAGGATCTCTGTGTGATGGGACTAACACACTTCAAGTCCTATAGGTGCTTCTGGGAACAAAATATAGGATCTCTGTGTGATGGGACTAACACACTTCAAGTCCTATAGGTGCTTCTGGGAACAAAATATAGGATCTCTGTGTGATGGGACTAACACACTTCAAGTCCTATAGGTGCTTCTGGGAACAAAATATAGGTCTGTGTGATGGGACTAACACACTTCAAGTCCTATAGGTGCTTCTGGGAACAAAATATAGGATCTCTGTGCGATGGGACTAACACACTTCAAGTCCTATAGGTGCTTCTGGGAAGAAAATATAGGTCTGTGTGTGATGGGACTAACACACTTCAAGTCCTATAGGTGCTTCTGGGAACAAAATATAGGATCTCTGTGTGATGGGACTAACACACTACAAGTCCTATGGGTGCTTCTGGGAAGAAAATATAGGTCTGTGTGATGGGACTAACACACTTCAAGTCCTATAGGTGCTTCTGGGAACAAAATATAGGATCTCTGTGTGATGGGACTAACACACTACAAGTCCTATGGGTGCTTCTGGGAAGAAAATATAGCTCTGTGTGATGGGACTAACACACTTCAAGTCCTATAGGTGCTTCTGGGAAGAAAATATAGGTCTGTGTGATGGGACTAACACACTTCAAGTCCTATAGGCGCTTCTGGGAACAAAATATAGGATCTCTGTGTGATGGGACTAACTCACTTCAAGTCCTATAGGTGCTTCTGGGAACAAAATATAGGATCTCTGTGTGATGGGACTAACACACTTCAAGTCCTATAGGTGCTTCTGGGAAGAAAATATAGGTCTGTGTGATGGGACTAACACACTTAAAGTCCTATAGGTGCTTCTGGGAACAAAATATAGAATCTCTGTGTAATGGGACTAACACACTTCAAGTCCTATAGGTGCTTCTGGGAAGAAAATATAGGTCTGTGTGATGGGAATAACACACTTCAAGTCCTATAGGTGCTTCTGGGAACAAAATATAGGATCTCTGTGTGATGGGACTAACACACTTCAAGTCCTATGGGTGCTTCTGTGAACAAAATATAGGATCTCTGTGTGATGGGACTAACACACTACAAGTCCTATGGGTGCTTCTGGGAAGAAAATATAGGTCTGTGTGATGGGACTAACACACTTCAAGTCCTATAGGTGCTTCTGGGAACAAAATATAGGATCTCTGTGTGATGGGACTAACACACTTCAAGTCCTATAGGTGCTTCTGGGAACAAAATATAGGATCTCTGTGTGATGGGACTAACACACTTCAAGTCCTATAGGTGCTTCTGGGAACAAAATATAGAATATCTGTGTGATGGGACTAACACACTTAAAGTCCTATAGGTGCTTCTGGAACAAAATATAGGATCTCTGTGTGATGGGACTAACACACTACAAGTCCTATGGGTGCTTCTGGGAAGAAAATATAGCTCTGTGTGATGGGACTAACACACTTCAAGTCCTATAGGTGCTTCTGGGAACAAAATATAGGATCTCTGTGTGATGGGACTAACACACTTCAAGTCCTATAGGTGCTTCTGGGAAGAAAATATAAGTCTGTGTGATGGGACTAACACACTTCAAGTCCTATAGGTGCTTCTGGGAACAAAATATAGGATCTCTGTGTGATGGGACTAACACACTTCAAGTCCTATAGGTGCTTCTGGGAACAAAATATAGGATCTCTGTGTGATGGGACTAACACACTTCAAGTCCTATGGGTGCTTCTGTGAACAAAATATAGGATCTCTGTGTGATGGGACTAACACACTACAGGTCCTATGGGTGCTTCTGGGAAGAAAATATAGGTCTGTGTGATGGGACTAACACACTTCAAGTCCTATAGGTGCTTCTGGGAACAAAATATAGGATCTCTGTGTGATGGGACTAACACACTTCAAGTCCTATAGGTGCTTCTGGGAACAAAATATAGGATCTCTGTGTGATGGGACTAACACACTTCAAGTCCTATAGGTGCTTCTGGGAAGAAAATATAGGTCTGTGTGATGGGACTAACACACTTCAAGTCCTATAGGTGCTTCTGGGAACAAAATATAGGATCTCTGTGTGATGGGACTAACACACTACAAGTCCTATAGGTGCTTCTGGGAAGAAAATATAGGTCTGTGTGATGGGACTAACACACTTCAAGTCCTATAGGTGCTTCTGTGAACAAAATATAGGATCTCTGTGTGATGGGACTAACACACTTCAAGTCCTATAGGTGCTTCTGGGAAGAAAATATAAGTCTGTGTGATGGGACTAACACACTACAAGTCCTATAGGTGCTTCTGGGAACAAAATATATGATCTCTGTGTGATGGGACTAACACACTACAAGTCCTATGGGTGCTTCTGGGAAGAAAATATAGGTCTGTGTGATGAGACTAACACACTTCAAGTCCTATAGGTGCTTCTGGGAACAAAATATAGGATCTCTGTGTGATGGGACTAACACACTACAAGTCCTATGGGTGCTTCTGGGAAGAAAATATAGGTCTGTGTGATGGGACTAACACACTTCAAGTCCTATAGGTGCTTCTGGGAACAAAATATAGGATCTCTGTGTGATGGGACTAACACACTACAAGTCCTATAGGTGCTTCTGGGAAGAAAATATAGCTCTGTGTGATGGGACTAACACACTTCAAGTCCTATAGGTGCTTCTGGGAACAAAAAATATAGGAGCTCTGTTTGCTGCCAGTGCCTGCCACGAACACACTACAAGTCCTATAGGTGCTTCTGGGAACAAAATATAGGAGCTCTGCCTGCCTGCCACGAACACACTACAAGTCCATCTTTCTAAATGAATCTTTCTAAATGAATCTTTCTAAATGAATCTTTCTAAATAAATCTTTCTAAATGAATCTAGCAGAGTGACACAGAATGAGCCTGCACTCTCCTAACGCCGGAACGCATGTGACCGGCGCCGACGGCGTGGCGGCCTTTTATAAGAGGGGGCGTGTACTAAAGCCCCTGAGCTGTAATTGGCTACAGGCGTCCTGCCTGTAGCCAATTATGGCTCTCCGAGTTTCCGGCGCTGTGATTGGCCAAGCATGCGGGGTCACAGTGCATGCTTGGCCAATCATCAGCCAGCAATGCACTGCGCCGGCCGCGCCGGCCGCAATGCATTGCGGGGCCGCTCGCATCACACGAATGTGATGCGAGCAGCCAAAATAGTTCTGGGCTCGCCGAGCGAGCGAACACCCGGTGCTCGATGCGAACATGGGTTCGCATCGAGCACCGGGCCCATCCTTAGTCACTACTTTCAATCATATTTTACTCTATTACTGAGGTGCTTTTATAAACGTTCCAATACTGGGAAGAGGGGTACATTTTTTTGTATGTCTGTAAATTGCTGATGATATCCATATGAAGTTCTGCTCTACGTTACACTGTGGAATGTAAATCAAGTTAAACAAATATGAGTCTGTTGCAATATGATAGCAAATGCTGCAGTAATCTTTACAATGGCTTGCCAATGAAAATACACATTGTCTTCTACCTCCTGTACGAGTCTGTTTACAAAGCACCAGTGCCTAATGGTGTTTGGGTGGAAACTTCTTGAATTTTTTTTGCCCCTTCAGAGCTATGTGTGCCCTTAACTTTCCTGATCATAGGTGTCAACATAGGTCGATGCAAATGTCAATATTCAAAGACATATGCTGGTGCACTACTTGGCTTTTGTAGATATTTTAGGCAATATTAGCCATTAAAATAGATTTTACTCATACTCTTAAATTATTATTTACCTAAGTTTAGGTAAACAATGTTTTTAACCACCTCAATACTGGGTACTTTCGCTCCCTCCCTTCCCAGACCATTTTTCAGCTTTCAGCGCTCTCGCACTTTCAATGACAATTGCGCGGTCATGCTACACTGTACCCAACTGAAATTTTTATCATTTTGTTCGCACAAATAGAGCTTTCTTTTGGTGGTATTTATTCACGACTCCGTTTGAATTTTTTTGCGATATAAGCGAAAAAAGAGCAGAAATTTTGAAAAAAAAAACAATATTTTCTTCTTTCTATTTTAAAAGAAATCCAATAAAATCGAATTTTGTCATAAATTTAAGCCAATATGTATTCTGCTACATGTTTTTGGTAAACAAATTTCCGTTAAGTGTATAATAATTGGTTTGTGTGATCACGGACAGATGTACGTAAATGATCATGTACAGATGTGCGCAGTTGATCACGGACATATGTGTGCAGATAATCATTGGGACATGTGATTTTAGTGGGACATATGTGGGGGACAGGTGTTTTAGGGAAATGTGCTTTGGGGACAGTGTGTGTTTATACTGTGTGGTGACATGTGTGTTTACACTAGGTTGGTGATCAGTGAGTAAAAAGCTGTAAAAAACAGCACATACTCACTGATCACCCGCCGGCTGCAGCAATCTGCTCTCTTCTCCTCACCGACAACTTCTGTGTGAGGAGAGGAGAGCCAATTGCCTAGCAACCGGCTCTGTGTTTACATCACATGATGGCTGTGATTGGACATGGCCGTTATGTGATCAGGAGGGCCAATCGCAGAGCCCTCCTGCCGATCAGAGATGCGCCATATCCGGGTGACACGAGCGCATAGGGGTTGTGCCGCCTGCGACATTCCTGAACGTCCACTCAGAAGGAGAGAGCGCCCACACTTCGGGTGGGAAGTGGTTAAAAATTCTGCACATTACTTACAATTAATATGAAGTGTCCCGTGTGCTTGTTCTATCTGTCGTGGGGGAAATCTGAAGTCCTCTGCCCTCCTCTAGTACCCCACAGCTGTAATTTTCCAGTGCTGCAGGGGTTAATATCAGTGTTGGAGGGTATGGAGGGTATAGCAGGCACTGATCAAGAGTGCCTGCTATACCCTCCCTTTCTTCCCACCTCCTCCATTCATAGAAACTGTACTATAACCTTCATGAATAAAACACCATCTGTGCCCCCGCTCCTGCATGCATGTCAGATTTGGACACTTGGCTATGCTGGTTGTGTCTGTGCAGCGGTTATAGGCTGACTGCATGTAGTGCAAGGTGGATGAAGGCACAATAATAAATGCAATCTGCACATAGAAAGGGTGTCAACACCTGTCTAAATGAAGCCTAAAGCTGTATTCGGGGAATTAGATAATCTACCCTTGCAGTGGACTCCTTCCTACAGTGCAAGGGTTAAATGCCCAATTAATACAGGGCTGCAGTGATGAGGTATAATACCTACCCTCCGATTAATATAAAAATCATATTGTTTTCCCTTGGGACTTTCAATGCAGACAATAAATACTTTTGTCATCGTGATATAAAAATCTGTTACAACTTTATTGATACACAATTAAAACATTACACTTTAAAAACAAAGTGAAGCCCTGATGTGCACCTTAAAGTGGAAGTAAACCCCCCTATCAATTTCAGCCAAGGAAGCTGCCATCTTTGCCTCTGTTTAATCTTCAACTGCCACAGTGCTGCACATGTGATCCGTTATGACACCAGCCATTGGATGGTTTGACTGTTTGGTTGAGAGCACAGCCAATGTGCAGTTAGCATTCCCGGCATGCCTTTTTTTTTTAAACTGTTAAATCGATGGGTTTACTTCCGCTTTAATCAATACAATTACAGTGGAACCTCGGATTGCGAGTAACGCGGTTAATGAGCGTTAGACATGTGCAATTAGTTTCGTTTTTTTTTCCGTTTTTCTTTTTTTTTCGTTATTTTCGTTCGTTCGTTTTCGTACGAATGAACGAATCGTTTGAATCGTACGAATCCGAATAACGAATCGTTTGAATCGTACGAATCCGAATAACGAATCGTTCGAATCGTACGAATCCGATTAACGAATCGTTCGAATCGAACGAATCCGAAAAACAACGAAAATCCGAAAAAAACAAATTAGAAACAACGAATGTACTAATGAAGAAAATCCGGAAAACGAAAACGAACGAAAAAATTCGTACATTCGTAACTTTTTTTTTTGTTGAATTGGTAATTTTCCGTGTCCCTTACAATGGTGCTGCTAAACGTGCTTCGAATGGATTGAACAAAAAAATTTGTACATTCGTAACTTTTTTTCGATTCGTAACTTATTTTTTTCGATTCGTAAATTTATTTATTTATTTTTCGATTTGTAATTTTCCGTGTCTCTATTGAACAAAAAAATTCGTACATTCGTAACTTTTTTTTCGATTCGTAACTTTTTTTTTTCGATTTGTAACTTTTTTTTTCGATTCGTAAATTATTAAAATGTAATAATAGCATACACATTACATAAAATTATGAATTATGCTCCGATTACGAATCTACGAATGTTACGAATGTACGAATAAATACGAATGCGTCCAAAAATTAAACTAACGAAAAAACGAATCAACGAAAAAATAACTCTTACGAATGTACGAATCGTTACGAATACGAACACCGACGACTTACGAATGTACGAATCGTTACGAATACGAACACCGACGACTTACGAATGTACGAATCATTACGAATCAACGGAAACGAAAAAAAACGAAACGAAAAAAAAAGGAATTTTTTTTGGAAACGAAAAAAACGAAATGAAAATAAACAAATTTTTTTGTTGTGCACATGTCTAATGAGCGTTTCGCAATACAAGCACTGCATTTTTAAAAATCGTAACTCGGTTTGCGAGTGTTGTCTCGCAAAACAAGCACGATTCAGGCCAAAGCGCGTGCGGTACCGCATTTGGCCTGAGGTGGGGGGCGCCGGAGCCGATCGCAGCCGATCGGCACCATTCGGAAATGCACGGAAAGGCCCGAGGACAGCTCGGCTGACCTCGGCAAACCTCAGGAACGGAGTCTTTGCGAGGTTTGCCGAGGTCAGCCGAGGTGTCCTCGGGCCTTTCCGGTCGTTTCCGAAGCTCTCCGGCGCCCCCCATCTCTGGCAGCATGCGGTATTGCATACCATTGAAGTCAATGCGGAACAAATTTTTTCATTTCCATTGACTTCAATGGGGAAACTCGCTTTGATATGCGAGTACTTTGGATTACGAGCACTCTCCTGGAACGGATTATGCTCGTAATCTGAGGTTCCACTGTATAACCCAAAGGCAGGTATATGTTATTGGTCTTTACATTAGAATTTCTCCAAAGATGGATCCTACAAAGGAAAATTCCACAACGCATTTCAATTACTTCAGTCACAATCTGTCTCAGGAGATGAAAAAGAGGTACAACAAGGTATACAACAACAAAGGTCCTTAAAAATCAGGCACAGTTCTTCAGGATGTATGCACCACCATCAAGCTGGTGATACAAACCATGGGATCCACGAGAGACCACATAACATACCATTACCAAGGGAAGAAGAGCCATTCAATTAAAGTCAAATCATAATAAAAAAGCATTTATTATCCACCATCCAGCAATTACAGTCTAGGAGGTAAAGTGCATCAAAGTAAGCTAGTTAAAATAGTTGGGTTGTACAGCCTATACCTTTAAAATTTTAATAGAAATACTGTATATTCATAGGGGGCCGGAAGTTCTCAAAAATAGTCCTCCAAGGTCCACTGTACATTAGATTCATATTGTACAACAGCATAGTCAAAGATGCACATTATGTGTACGCCAAAGTCCTGAGAGTGACTGACTGCAGACAACTGATTGAGAAACATTTGTGGATTCTAATGCCGTGGATTTTTGATCGAAGGATGTTGGCTCAAACTTGTCTTGCATACACACGGTCACACAAATGTTGGCCAACAATTCCGAATGTGGGAACGCAGTGACGTACAAGACATACGACGAGCCGAGAAGAAGGAAGTTCAATAGCCAGTGTGGCTCCTTCTGCTTGATTCCGAGCATGAGTGAGCTTTTGTGCGATGGACTTGTGCACACACGATCAGACTTTCCGACAACAATGTTTTGTTGGCGGAAAATTTGAGAACCTGCTAGCAAACATTTGTTGGCAGAAAGTCTGACAGCAAATGTTCGATAAAGCATACACATGGTCGGAATTTTTGCCAACAAGCTCACATCCAACATTTCCCATCGGAAAATCCGACCGTGTGTACGCGCCATTAGACTTCTGCAGAGCGGGAATGGCCATACATAGATCGAAACTCCTCCCTGCTGAACTGGCAGAATTTTCGATCACTTTATGGCTAGCTTGAATGAGTATTTAAAGAGTTTGGTACCTCGGCATTTCATATTCCGGATATGTGTCTGCTGTACCATGTACTTTTATGGAAAAGTATCCTGTTCTCTTTGTTATTGCTTCCTTTGTGTGAAATCCCTGATGTTCCTGCCAGTCCTTCTGCTTTCCTATTAAGAACTGACCACACTAAGTAGAACACACAGTGGCCAGTTCTCTAGCTGTGCTGGGAACTCAGCCTGCTCTCCTCCAATGATCAGACTTGTCCTGACACCACCCTCTCCCTTGCATAACCATTCACTGGAAAGATGAGTGTTCTGTTTAATGAAGTAGGCATGACTGACACTGTGTGCTTGAGAATCCAGAGCTGTGTTGTCATGTCAAAGAAGAAAAGGAAATTCTAGTTTTCTGACACATCAACAGTTATTTGATGAATGCTTAAATGGATAAAACACAGAGAAATGTACATGTTTTTTTAGAGATGTGTGTAGCACCCTCTAGTGTGCTAGATGTAAATAGGTTAGTTGTTAGAGTAGGAAAATTAGCTTGGCTGAGAGCCAGGCCTGGGTGTGAGTCTGGGTCAGGGTTTAGTGACTCTGGGAGGCTTGATGACTCATTCAGGGAGCTCTTCTGGTGCCTCCCTCTGTTTTCTGGAACCTTGGAGAAGGTTCCAGATGTAGTGGGTGGACCTTTGCTAACAAACTACTGCAGGGTGACATAGCTGGGTTCTGCAAGCAAGTTTGTGCTGGAGGAAAAATGGGAGCTGTCTAGAGAAACTGTATATTGGAAGAGTTGTCCGTGAAGTTTGTTTAAAGTCAAGTGGGCACCTCCAATCCCTATCCAAGTTATATCCCTCAATAAAAATAAAAGAAGTCACAGATTGTTGTCTGGCTCTGGAGTGTGGAAATTCAGTGTGCCTGGCTGTGCAGGGTAGGGAATCCCAGTTATTTGCGGCCCTTAAGGGGGGTGCGCTACATGTGCTAGAGATGTTTTCTTTTTTTTCATTTTGCCCCAGCATATACTTTTCTACTAACATTTTATGTGAGTGCCATGCATTTCCACATACTGTATGTTGCAGTGCAGGGTACAATTCTTTAATTGTGTGTAGTCTTTGTCTGGAGCAGCTTCCTATGGTTTTCAGTTTGTGGCTAATCTTTTATGTTTTTCTCAGCTACAACACATTCATGATGCTCATTCTGGCTTCTCAGCAGGTTCTTGTGTCTGTCTATGCGCCTGCTGCATTGCACATTTCTTATGATCATAGAGCCGTGTAGAGGTTTTCTTGCTGACATTATTTTAAGTGAATAGAATTAGCAAAGGTAATCTGCTATTTTTTTCATATTAGGCATGGCTCACTAACACTTTGTTATCTTTGAATATGGATCATCTGCCCACCAGAAATCAGAAAGTAACTGCTGTCAGCAACATAAGATGCCAATAAGGGCTCATTTACATTAGTTTCATTTTATTTTTCCCATCCGGATATCTGCCATGTATGCTCTGTTTTGAGATTGAATCAAGGTGTACTCTCTCTCTCTTCCCATAAGGGACATGCAGAGCCATGATATGATTGTGACGGAACGTCCCTACACTCCTCTTGAGTGCGTTCGTCATATATCACTTCCTCTCAGTCTGGATATAGGTATAAGATATTCCAACCGTTCCCAAGCACCAAACGAGACAACACTTGCTTGGTGCCAACATGGACTGAAGATTTATTACAAAGATGACATTTATATACAGTAGAAGAGGAGATCCCCCCTCCTGCTCATATTATTCTAACAATACACTTGTAACAACTTAACATAAACTAATTAGCTAATTCCTTTAAGCAGCTGATGTGACTCAGGATTTCACTACAAGTCAGACTTGTGGTCACCGAGCTAAACACAGTTGATTATAAATTATCATAATTACCACCACAAGACATCTCATCACAATAGCAGGAGACCACCAGTAACAGACGGAGCGTCTCCTGCATTGTGCAGAGGACAATGGGATCAACTAACTCAATTAACATCTTGAGTTCATGACACTAGCATCAGAGTGTATGTCCCAATAGCATAAGACCACACACATTATATATATATACATATATATACAGCATTGAATGTTCTCCTTCACCCTGTGCCCCTTAAAATCCAGGGCCCATGATCGGTGGGCAGGAGGCTCGTAGTTAGTCCTCTCAAAAAGCCCGTGTCCTGGCTAGGTCTGTCACATTTCTCCCCTTTCGGCAGGAGACTAACACAGGAGGAGACCCCAGACGGGTTGACTCCGAAGTTAGTCCATAGTTCCAGTCCTCTAATGCCTGTACCCACACAGTACCCCAAACAAATTGTTTCAAACAGAGCACTGCTCACCCAGCCAACCTCTGCCTCTCTCATGGAACATATCCGCCGCTGGGGAGAGGCCTGGACTGGCCCTTCTCCCTGGAGTCTTTTCAGCCGCTGGAGAGAAGACAGGGTGACTGGGCTCAGTCCATCATGCTGTTGGGGATCTGGGCCGACCGCCCAGCATCCCTGGGGTATACAAGTGGGGACTGAAGTCCCATCCACCGATATCAGCTCAAGCTGCAGTTGTGAAGTGCAGATTGCATCCTATCCTTGGGTCCTGATCTGCTGCTCGGGAGTGACCACCACCTCCTCACCCTGGGCCTCCAGAACTGCCACAAGTGTGGGGCAGAGGTCTTGGACCCTCTGTCCGGTTGCCAGCACTTTAGCTGGGTTGGTGTTATCATTCTGGGGCGCCGTCTGCTGCTGGACAGTGTGACCGATTGCCCCAGCTTCTTGAAGCTGTAGAGACACTGTAGGTGCTAGGCAGAGGCCAGCGGTGCTCTGCCCTGTTGCCAGTGATTCAGCTGGGAGTAGCAGCTTCACTACATCAGCTTGTCGCCGGAGAGAGGGGCCAACTGCCCCGGCTTCCTGGAACTCCACAGATACTGCTGTTGGTGCTGGGCAGAGCTCAATGAAGTTTGGCCCTAATACCAGCTCTTCTGATGGAGGCTCATCAGGCTGTTTTTCCTCAGCAGAAAAGTCTATTAAATCCCCTGTCTCTACAACTGATGTCTGGGGATAGAGGTTCATCATCTGTCCGTGGGACCTAGAAGATGCCATCAGTGCTGGGCAGAGGTTAGCAGAGCTCTGCCCTGTTGTCAGCACTTCAGCTTTGGGGATGGAAATCTCCAGATTTTCCACTGCCGATTCTCTGGCATGCTGCTGGACAGGCACATTCCTCCATCCAAGATCATCCCATGCAGAAACAGGATCATCAAGGTCAGTCAGCGCTTGCTGCATCCGCCATAAGACCTCCGCGTCCATAGCTGCAGGGGCAGGTTGGCAAAGCACACTGTTACTCTGCCACATTGCTGATTCTTCAGACAGGATTTCCGAGTTGTCCACTGGCATTTCCTTATAGTCCCAGGCAAAGGGAGCCCAGCCCTGGCACTGAGCAGAGTCTAGCAGCCGTCTGTAGGCGATCTCCAGCTCCCATTCCTGATCGGCCAGAAACTCCAAATCTTCCAGTGCCCAGTGCACTTCCGAGACGTTCAGTAGCCCTTTTCTGAAATCCATGATTTCATCCAACCGCCACTCCAAATCACTCCCAAAGTTAGAGTCTCCTGTCAGCTTCACATACAACAGTCCCAGGCCGCCGTAGCTTAAGCCTTCCGTTGGGCTGTCATCTGCTATCCAAGGACATGCTTGGGATACATGCCACCGGAGGGCTCTGTAACTCTCATCCAGCTTCATCTCTGCCCAGATCAGCCTGCTTAATTCAGCTGTCTGCTCCTTGTGCGGTTTTTCTCCCAAAAACAGCACCCGCAATCCATACTGCGACCAGTACCTTTCCTGGGTGGAGGGGAGAACTTTTCCCTGGTGACGCCGCTCACGGGCTAGCGCTTCCTTCCAGAGTTCGCAGCGAATAGAATCAAACCATCCCAGCAGGACCTGCTCTGATACTGGTCCTCTGTGCTGTAGCTGCATCTCTCGCAACCTCCTCCTGAATTCCTCTTCCATGGCGGCTGGTATCTGTACCTCTCCTCCTCTCCTGCTATCGGACCTTGGATCCAGGTGGAGGTTTGGATGTCCCAGACTGCAGGAAGCTCCCACTGCTTGCCAACAATGTGACGGAACATCCCTACACTCCTCTTGAGTGCGTTCGTCATATATCACTTCCTCTCAGTCTGGATATAGGTATAAGATATTCCAACCGCTCCCAAGCACCAAACGAGACAACACTTGCTTGGTGCCAACATGGACTGAAGATTTATTACAAAGATGACATTTATATACAGTAGAAGAGGAGATCCCCCCTCCTGCTCATATTATTCTAACAATACACTTGTAACAACTTAACATAAACTAATTAGCTAATTCCTTTAAGCAGCTGATGTGACTCAGGATTTCACTACAAGTCAGACTTGTGGTCACCGAGCTAAACACAGTTGATTATAAATTATCATAATTACCACCACAAGACATCTCATCACAATAGCAGGAGACCACCAGTAACAGACGGAGCGTCTCCTGCATTGTGCAGAGGACAATGGGATCAACTAACTCAATTAACATCTTGAGTTCATGACACTAGCATCAGAGTGTATGTCCCAATAGCATAAGACCACACACATTATATATATACATATATATACAGCATTGAATGTTCTCCTTCACCCTGTGCCCCTTAAAATCCAGGGCCCATGATCGGTGGGCAGGGGGCTCGTAGTTAGTCCTCTCAAAAAGCCCGTGTCCTGGCTAGGTCTGTCACAATGATAATAAGGTCCAATCCAATTCTGTTATTGTTTGAAACAGAGGCTTGATTGTGAACTTTGTGGCGAATAGGAAGGAGGCTTGAACTTTGCCCAAAATGGCCACCGTGTGAAACCGAGGCCTGACTTTTTAGTACTGGCATATATAGCGATGGCTCATTGCGTCGCCTGTACCCCCCAAAGACATCACATAAGACGAAACATGTCAGGCGGTGCTACGCACTGACGCCATCACGCCCCACATGACCCGGAAGTGCGGGTGAATTATTTTGTGTTTGCCGGCAAATGTTTTTATCCAGGCTTGGTGCTTTTAACCAAATATACGTAGCCTTTTGGCTTTATTCATTAAAGGATATATATATAGTATCACACTATTTCAAAGGATTTTGAGTGTAGCCTCATATATAAAAAATCAAAGAAAGTAAAATCGTACCATCATCCAAATTGAGATATAGAGAATTGGGAAGGTGTAAGTGTGGGGGCAGTTGCCGATGCTAATCGGTACACAAGGAAACCTAGAGTGGTTAATGGACTATCACGATACTGATACAATGACCCAAAGGTTATGATAAAAAATCAAACTTTAATACAATTCAAAAGAATAAATACAGACAATAAAATAATACCCCACAATTTACTAACTACTATCAGGTTCCCCTGTAGAGCTAATGTTGAGGTGGAGTATGAGATTATCCTCTACCGGTTTCGCGGTATAGACCGCTTCTTCATGAGGAAAAAGGTCTAGGAATCCGTCTGGACGAAATCAAAAGGCGACAGGGCTCAACACAAATCCCCCCCAAAGTTTGTGTTGAGCCCTGTCGCCTTTTGATTTCGTCCAGACGGGTGAGCGCATCTCTCTATTTCTAATTTTATTGTAAAATGTTATTTAAATATTGTTATGCTTTGTTTAAATGCATTATTTGTTTCCTAGACCTTTTTCCCAGACCAGGTGCACAAGGTTTATGTTGACATAGTAAAGCTAGAAGGTGAACGAGGATCACATTGGATCATGCTATGTTGTAAGGCTGAGGTAGTTAGCCTGTATTTGTGGGAGGGGGTTATTCAACTATTTAAACCCCCAGATGCAACCCTCTAGTGGTCACTGTGTTACGTTATGCCCCCCCACCCCTCCTTTTAATTTTATTTTCCACTATCAAATCTAGGGTATGCCCCCTTTAAGGCATACCCACTTCTACAGTCAGGGCACACCTCAGGCCATATTTTTGTCACAGTGAGTATACCCGAGTACAAACAAAAAAAAAAATATATATATATATTCTGTCCGGAAAGGTGAACTTATCCTTTAAATCCCCAATTATAATATTTGAATACCGCATCCTATCTAAATATTTGACAAAACGAAACAAAAAAATCTAAGGAATTTTTGAGGTGTCCAAGCAAACAAATATATAAAATTACATTTTTAAAACTTTATTATTTAAAATAAAGAGTATTCTATCAGGAATATATATGATATAATGTTCCCATACACATATATGTAACAACAAGTCTGTCTGACTGTGTTTTATGTACTGTGATGCAAGTCAAACTGATTGTCTACTGCAAATGACCCCGGTGATTATCACAGGCAGGTGGCGGCTAGAGCTGTACCGCGTTCGGCAGATAATCTCTACTTCTTCAGACAGGAATGGGAACCATAATCTACAATTACATAAAACTTGTGCATAAGAAAGCATATTTCATATAATACGTTTCATATCATTTAACTTACTTATTGATCATGTAACACTTTACATGAGCATTGGTCAATCCCTTGGGGACTGAAGAGGATCAAGAGGAATGGAACCTTTAGATCCCTAGGAAATTGTTATGAGCGTTTTTTTTTTCTTCCACGGGAACTGTCTTTTTTTTTAAGAACAATGTGCATGGAGCCGAATGATGTGCAAGATGCTGTAAGCTTTACCAGCCAGTCAGATTGATAATGAAAAATGACTGATTGGTGCTATAGGATACTGAACTTTTCATTTAGAGTATATTTCCACTTTTTATATTTTTTTTTTACATGTTTTCATTCACATTACTTAAAAAAATGTGTTTTAAAAGTTCTACTTACTATTTTAGATGTTCTTTTCTAATAACTCCAGCAATGGGAAATCCTATTAGTTAGGCCCCTTTCACACGGCGGTAAAACTGAGCTATTTTTAGCGCCATTTTAGCGGCGGTATTGGGCCGCTAGCGGGGGCGGTTTTACCCCCTGCTAGCGGCCGAGAAAGGGTTAAAACCACAGCAGAGCGCTGCTGCAACAGCGCTTTGCCGGCGGTATGGCGGCGCTGCCCCATTGATTTCAATGGGGCAGCGCAGCGGTGTGTGAAACTGTATGTAGAGAGGAGCTGTCAAAATTAAGGTTGGATGTCGGAGTGAGAGCTCAGCTCCTCCCTGCAACCAATCAGCCGGCTCACAGCACACTGACACTCAGAACTGTTTTAAGTTTTGTATCCAGTTCTTGAGTCAGAAGTACCCAGTACATTCACACACCGCAGAGCTGCAGAGAGCATTCAGTTTCACAGTTACACTATCGGCTGTGAAACCTGCCAGTGCCAACCAGTGCCACTTGCCAATGCCAGTTAGTGCCATCTGCCAGTGCCAACCATTGCCACCTGCCAGTGCCATCCAGTGCCACCAGCCAGTGCCAGTTAGTGCTACCTGCCAATGCCAGTTAGTGCCACCTGCCAGTGCCATCCAGTGCCACCTGCCATGGCCAATTAGTGCCATCTGCCAGTGCAATCCAGTGTCACCTGCCAGTGCCACCTGCCAATGCCAGTTAGTGCTACCTGCCAATGAAAGTTAGTGCCACCTGCCAATGCCAGTTAGTGCCATCTGCCAGTGCCAACCATTGCCACCTGCCAGTGCCAATTAGTGCCACCCAGTGCCACCTGCCAGTGCCATCTGCTAGTGCAATCCAGTGCCACCTGCCAGTGCCAACCTGCGCCACTTGTCAGTGCCCCCTGTCAGTGCCACCCGTCAGTTCCACCAGTCAGTGCCACCAGTCAGTGCCGCCTGTCAGTGCCACCAGTCAGTGCCACCAGTCAGTGCCACCAGTCAGTGCCACCCATCAGTGGCACCTCAGTGCTTCCTATTGGTGCCCATCAGTGCCAAATGTCAGTGCCCATCAGCTCCAACCTCAATGCCGCCCCATCAGTGCCACCTCATCAGTGCCCATTAGTGCAGCCTATCAGGGCGGCACAGTGGTGTAGTGGTTAGCACTCTCACCTAGCAGTAAGAAGGGTCGCTGGTTCAAATCCCAACCACAACACTTCCTGCCTGGAGTTTGCATGTTCTCCCTGTGCCTGCGTGGGTTTCCTCCGGGTACTCCGGTTTCCTCCCACAATCCAAAGACATGCAGGTAGGTTAATTGGCTTCTGTCCAAAAATTGGCCCTAGTATATGAATGGGGACCTTGGATTGTGGGCTCCTTGAGGGTAGGGACCGATGTGAGTGTGCAATGTACAGGGATGGGGACAATTGTAGACACTCGCTCAGGTTGAACTGGATGGACTGATGTCTTTATTCAACCTTACTAACTATGAAACTATGAGAGCACATCAGTGAAGGAGAAAAAAAAACTTATTTGCAAAATCGTATAACAAACAACAAACAAAACAACAGTTGATTTATTTTTTTAAATATTGTTCTTTTTTCGCTTGGCATCAGGCATGAGCAATTCTTATTGCCCGATGCCCCAGACATGCAGTTCTGGGCCCTGGGCAGAGGATTTAAATAACTGGCTCCTAACTTTTTCAGCTGGCTCCTAGATTCTAAGAAAATTTGTCAAGCCCTGATATACACTACTGTGCAAAAGTTTTTGGCAGGTTAAAAAAAAAATGCTGTACAGTAAATGAAGAATGCTTTCAGACATGGTGAGAGGTGTTAATAGTTTATTTTTATCAATTAACAAAATGGAAAGTAAATGAACAGAAGAAAAATCCAAATTGAATCAATATTTGGTGTGACCACCCTTTGTCCTTAGCCAAAACAGCATCAATTCTTCTAGGTACACTTGCACACAATTTCTGAAGGAACTCGACAGGTAGGTTGTTCCAAATGTCTTTCAGAACTAACCACAGATCTTCTGTGGATGTAGGCTACCTCAAATCCTTCTGTCTCTTCATGTAATCCCAGGCATACTCCATGATGTTGAGATCAGGGCTCTGTGGGGGCCAAACCACCCCTTCCATGATTTCTTGTTCTTCTTTACCACCATATTAAAATATGTTTTAATTTTTTTTTAATTTTGTTATAAAAATTTAAAATGGGTAATTTTTGTCCGTCATTGATGTACGCTGATGAGGCGGCAGTGATGGGCACCGATAGGTGGCAGTGATGGGCACTGATGGGTGGCAGTGATGGGCAGCGCTTTTAGGTGGCACTGATTGGCGGCACTGGTGGGCATTGATAGGTGGCACTGGTGGGCATTGACAGGTGGCACTGGTGGGCATTGGCAGGTGGCACTTATGGGCATTGACAGGTGGCACTTATGGGCATTAACAGGTGGCACTTATGAGGCATAATTGCCTCTGACTTTTCGGGACCGATGTCCCTTTAACCACTTCCCGACCGGCGCACACAGATATACGTCGGTAGAATGGCATGTATAGGCAGGAGGGCGTATATATAAGTCCGTCCTTAATGCCTGTCCGCGCCATCGGGAGCGCACCGATTGCCGCGGGGACACCCGCGATCGTCTCACGGGAAGGCTGAACGAGGAGATGCCGAGATAAACATCATCTCCCCGTTCTGCCTAGCAACTAGTGACGCCGATCTCTGCTCCCTGTGATTGGAGCAGAGATCAGCATTCACTAGCTGACAGCCACGCCCCCCCCACAGTAAGAAACACACCCCTAGGCATACTTAACCCCTACACTGCCCCCTTGTGGTTAACCCCTTCACTGCAAGTGTCATTTATACAGGAATCAATGCATTTAAATAGCATTGATTGCTGTATAAATGACAATGGTCCCAAAAATGTGTAAAAAATGTCCGATGTGTCCGCCATAATGTCGCAGTCACAATAAAAATCGCTGATCGCCGCCATTACTACTAAAAAAAAAAATATTAATAAAAATGCTATAAAAACTATCCCCTATCTTGTAAACGCTATAACTTCTGCGCAAACCAATCAATCGCTTATTGCGATTTTTTTTACCAAAAATATGTAGAAGAATACGTATCGGCCTAAACTGAGGAAAAAAAATGTTTTTTTTATATATTTTTGGGGGACATTTATTATAGCAAAATTTAAAAAAGAATGCGTTTTTTTTCAAAATTGACGCTCTTTTTTGTTTATAGCGCAAAAAATAAAAACCGCAGGGGCAATCAAATACCACCAAAAGAAAGCTCTATTTGTGGGAAAAAAGGATGCCAATTTTGTTTGGGAGCCACATCGCACGACCACGCAATTGTCAGTTAAAGCGACGCAGTGCCGAATCGCAAAAAGGGGCCTGGTCCTTTGGCTGCAAATTGGTCCTGTATGAAAGTGGTTAAGATAAGCCGGTGATCGGCTTTTTTTTTTCTCCTCCCCTCTCAGCGTGAAGAGAGAAAAAAAAAAAAAACCATCACCGAGCTTTTGTTTTGGTCATGTGATCAGCTGTCATTGGCTGACAGCTGATCACATGGTAAGGGGCCGGGACCCGCCCCTTACTCGGATCGCTGATCATCCGAGTCTCAGTGACTCGGTGATCACAGTGCGCTCTGCGCGAGCCCTATAGGGAATTGAGGTCCGCGCTGTGGCCATCATTCGGCCATAGCGCGGATGTCAAGCGGTTACGTTTCCTTTGCCAATTACTCAGTCCTCAACATTGCCTGTTTCTTTTGGCTTCTTCAAAAGAGCTTGAACAGCACATCTTGAAACCCCAGTCTGCTTTGAAATCTTTGCCTGGGAGAGCCTCACCATGATGTATGATCTGTGACATGAAACTGCCTTTCACAACCTTACCTTAGTAGCAGAGTTAGGATGTTCCTCACCCAGTTCTAAGCCTGCTACACAGCGGTTTCTGTTTCAGTTAATGACTGTTTCAACCATACCTCCCAACTTTCTGAAATGGGAACGAGTGGGACACCTGTTCACAAAAGTATGTAGGCTTAAGACACACACCCTGCCACGCCCCCCTTAAAGGAGAATTATACAAAAAAAAATGATTGAATAAACTCATAAGTGCTTTTTTTTACCACTACTCTTCCTTAATATTTGCTTGTGAAATTTACAAATGCAGCAATTTAGAAATTGGATGAAAAGTTGGGCACTGTAAAACACTTTCTTAAATAGTGCATTTTCTATACAACTATATAGATCAGGCCAAAATGAGGGACAAATGAGGAGGGAAGAGGGACATTGTTCCAAATCAGAGACAGTCCCTCGGAATCAGGGACAGTTGGGAGCTATGGTTTCTACCTACATATGAACTTGATGATCATTAGCGCCTATAATTGATTAATCATACACTTGACTCTGAGCCTATAAAATCCCTGACTTTGTGCAAGTTTACAAAATGTGTAAATGTAAGAATTAATGCTGGTTTGAAGCCAAAGGGTAGTCGCACCAATCATTGATTTGATTTAGATTTTTCTTATTTTTGTAAATTGATAACAACAAACAATTAAAACATATATTTGTTTAAGCATTTTTGCTTTACAGCATTTCTTCACACCTGCCTAAAATGTTTGCATATTTTTTAATTTTGTAGGTATGCTGTGTGACTGGGGACACTATTATATAGTGGGGTTTGCTCAGATTTAACTGCAAAAGTGGAAATACACTTAAAAATCCATAGTCACTCACAATATGTAAATGCAGTACTCAAGTAAAAGCAGTAGGTGGCAGTGCTGATTTAAATGTACATTTGTTCCCTATGAATTTAAATGGATTGAGTAGAACAAACCATAGGATAGACTAGACTGGATCAATAGTTGTCTGGCAATCTTGAATACATGAACTTCATTGTTGTTTATTCTACTATAGCAAACATAAATACTAGCAGGATGATGATTCAGCCTTGTAGATTTATTGTAGAATCACATAAATGGATAGATGTTTTACATCAATACAGATACGTTTCGAACTGGCTAATAGAACTCGTACACTTTAATTATTTAAAGATTTACCTTTTTTACTTACCATTAAGATTTGTCTATATCTCCTTCAGCCGGGTCGTAAGTTATATTGCCGGGAGAACATTACATTATTTGCCTGAATTGTGCTGCCTGAGAATGAATTAAGATAGGTATATTTGCATTTAATTGTTTCTGCATTTTTAAATCATCTTTAAATAAAAATACAAATGAAAAAAAAAATATTTTAATTTTTTATATATTATTTTTTTACTTCAAATTTTTATAAAATAAATATATAAATAAAACAAAATGAACCTTTGCTAGCAACTATCCTGTAGGTCTCCAAAGCTCTCATAAAGAATCCAAAATGACTCTAGTTCTATCTCACACCATATCTGGACCCCCGGTTGGACATCATTATGAGGTGTGTCTTTTGATAAGGAATCATCAATTAAAGGTACAGACATCATTTAACAAAGGCAAAACTCACAGGCCGCCGAATAGCAGTACTGGACTTGAACAAAAAAGAGAATAAAGTAATGAGTGCTGCACTCTATTAGCACTAGCAATGCCTGCATTCAACACAAACTCTAAGTAGGCATTGATCTTTGAAAAACGACTGACAACATAAAGGGCCCTTTCACACTCATGAATTTTTTTTCTGGTACGCAGGTCCCCAATAAAATGGATAGAAAACCTGCTAAAAACATAAAAAAGTAGTCGATGAGACCAGGGCCGGGACAAGGGGTGGGCAGGAGGGGCGGCTGCCCCTGGCGCAATGGTTTATTGCAAGGTTGAGGGGCACCCTGACCCTAACCCTAAGGGAAAGGGGGGCACAGTTTGGCATCTTTGCCCTGGGCGCTGGATGACCTTGTCCCGGCACTGGATGAGACCAACACAAGGATTAAAGTGGTAGTCAAGGTTGAAAATAAAACTTTTCATGCAAGATAAAGGCATCATGTGCTAGTTGCATTGCGGTGCGCTGTCCCCATTGCAGAGGCTTCCATCTTCCCCCGGGCTTCCTTCTATCCGGCTGCGCAGGCTTTGGTTGCTTAAATGGCCGAGCCACAGTGAATTGGCTCCCATGCATGTGCATGGGAGCCACAGCCGCTCCGCAAAGCTCTGAAGGAACGGCATAGGTTTCCGAGCGCTTGCACTGGTGACGTCAATGGCTGCTGCTCAGAATATCTCCTAAATGGTGCACATTTAGGCGATATTCATTTAACTTACAGGTAAGCTTTATTATAAGCTTATCTGTAGGTAAAAATCTGAATAGAGAGTTTACTACCACTTTAAGGCAGTGAAGGCCTGTTAATGTTCTTGAATGGTGAAGGAAATTGGTTGGCCAGCTTATGGATCACAGTGTAGGGAGATGCAATTATGGGAAAATCCTAAAGTTAAACCAATCCTATTCTCCAAGTGGATGGGTAGTTGCTTAACTTTAAAATATATGAGGCTTTAATCCATAGTCTATAGGCAGCAGGTTTGTTGGTCAATTCCAATGGCATATGATTAGTATTTAACATACCCGGCATGCATGTCCTTTTAGACCCAAATCCAATCATTGTCAAAAGCTTGTAGACTTCACCTCCATAACATCTCTGGCCTTGACTATTGCAATTTCCTTCTCCTAGGCCTACCTCTTCATAGGCTGTCCCTCTGCAGTCTATCATGAATGCTGTTGCCAGACTCATCTATTTTACCAACCGCTCCGTCACCCCTCTCTACCAAACCATCCACTGGCTTCTGATAGTATTTGGAATCTAATTCGCTGGACAAACAACATACAAAGCCATTCACGACTCTGCCCCGAGCTACATCACCAAACTTGTCTCCAAATATCACCCAAACCATCCTCTCTGCTCCTCTCAAGACCCCCTGCTCTCAAGCTCCCTTGTCTCCTCCTCCCATGCTAGTCCTCAGGACTTCTCCAGAACCTCTCCCATCCTCTGGAACTCTCTACCTTAATCTGTCCGGTGATCTACTCTGGCTGCCTTTAGGCGATCACTAAAAAAATCATCTCTTCAGGAAAGCCTATCACGCCTCCAACTAATCTTTTATCACTCCCATCAGCTCACCCCCCCCCCCCCCCCCCCCTGTTACAACCTTTTGTACCAATTGTTCCACCCAATTATATTGTATTTAAGCTCTTATGAGCAGGGCCCTCTTGTAACACGAATAATAATAAAAAAACTGCAGACTCACCTTTCAGGTACATAAAAAAGTCAGTTTATTGTTTGAAATTATTAAAAGGTTTATGTTCAGTATGCCATTCATGGACTGTACGTAAAAAAAGTACTAATGCTAAGATATACTTGATACAATATATTCTAATACTATCTTGCCTCCATATCAATCCATACCTATACAGTACTCCACCTACCTCATTAAGTTATTCCTTAAAGTGGAGCTCCACCCAAAAGGGGAAGCTCCGCTTGTTTGCACCCTCTCCCCCTCCACTGCCACATTTGGCTTTTTTTTGGGGGTGGGGGAGCGGGTATCTGGATTTAACAGGTACCCACTCCCACTTCCAGGTAAAATCGCAGCAGCAGTCTCCCAGCATTTCCAGGTGACACACACAGGTCCAAGAAGACAGCGGGACCATTCAGAAAGCACAACGCGACTCGCACATGAGCAGTAGTAAACTGGCTGTGCAGCCTAAAGGCTTCACTGCTGATTTCCCTTACTTACAATGCCGGCGCCTGCACCGGAAGCCAATTGACGAATCGACTTGGGGTGCCGACATTGCAGGATCCCTGAACAGGTAAATGCCCTTATATTAAAAGTCAGCAGCTACATTATTTGTAATTGCTGACTGTTATTTTTTTTTTCCAGACTGAAGCTCCTCCTTAATGCCATTATAATGTTATTTGGGATTATTCCTCTAAGCATTTGTCAGACCAATGGTCTATATCATTAGGAGCATCAGATGGAGGTAAATATTAGAATATATTAGAGGTAAAATCAATCCCATTCTTCCATTAAACGAGCAGTTGCATTACTTTAAAATCCATGAGGCTTTAATCCATAGTCCTTTAAAAGATGGTAGATGTGTTGGTCAATTCAAATGACATACAGTATGTTCAGTACTAAAAACACCTGTAAATAAACCTGCTGCGTTTGGACAAACTGCCCCATCTCATATCCTGGCTCTGGTGCTGATCTAGAGACTTGCCTTTCATGTGCATTTCAAAAAAGTAGATTGCACACAGAAAATGTATGACTGATAATTTCTTTATTGTTTAAAATATCACTAAAAAATATTTAAGGTTGTGAGCCATATCTTATTTGTTTCCAAAAAAGCTGTTCATTGCACACAGACAATGCAGGTTTGGATTTATTCAATTTGCAAAATTGAAGAAATTTGCACCTTAGCATGTTTGATCAATATTGCACAAACAAAGGTGTTAAGATTAAAGTAATACTAAACACACACACACACTGTTTAAAGTGGTGGGACACCCTGAAAACAAAAACTTGAAAAAATGTTAGTAACAATTTAAAATGAAAAAAAATATATATATATTTTTTTTACTTACCAGAAATGGCTGTTGCTAGGCAGATCGTCCTAATCTGCCTCCTCCAGCGCCGCAGTGATCTTCTCTCCTTCCGCCTTCTAGTGAATGGGGCGCGTGTGTTATGGGAACTGTGTCCCACAACACACCGCGTTCCCCATTCACAAATAAGACTCGCGCATGCGCAGTAGTCCGCGCCGACTCACGCATGCGCAGTAGGAAACGGGAAGCCATTTCCCTTACTGAGGATGGCGGCGCTGGATCCGGATTGCCGAGGGACATCTCGGCCTCCACGAACGACATCGCGGGCGCCCTGGGAGGGTAAGTGTACTTATTAAAAGTCAGCAGCGACTTTTTTTTTAGCTGCTGACTTTAAAAAAAAAACATTTTTCAGGTGAAACACCGCTTTAATTTGCATTGTCCCTTCTATTTCTGTATGTGGACAATGGCACTGTAATTATTTTAATAAAAAACAGTTACTTTATTCCTAATCAATATACAGCTGTCACATGACCCAGATCTTTCCCAGCCTGTCTGCAAGGAAACATAAGCAGGAGGAGCTTCTAGTCCTTTTCTGCTGGTCACATGTTCAAAATAAAAAAACAGCCTTTGGAATACAGAGTAAAATTGAATAATATCAATAAACTGCTTTAAATTGGCATACAAATATACACTTGTGCTCATAAGTTTACACACCCTGGCAGAATTTATGATTTCTTGGCCATTTTTCAGAGAATATGAATGATAACACAAAAACTTTTCTTTCACTCATGGATACTGCATAGCAACCAACTGTCCCTGATTTCGAGGGACTGTCCCTGATTTGGAGCATTGTCTGTCCTTTATATATCTATATAGTTGTATATAAAATGTACTTTTTAGCTTTCAAAAAGTGTTTCCCAGTGCTAAACCTTTCATCTGATTTCTAAATTGCTGCATTCGTACACTTTAAAAGCCAATATAAAGGAATAGTAGTGGTAAAAAAAAGTGCTTGTGGATTTAATTAACCTTCTTTTTTGTTAATTCTCCTTTAAGGGGGTGTGACAAGGGGCGTGTCCTATGCCTGCATACGTCTGTTAGTAGGTGTCCCTCATTCCCATCTCAAAATGTTGGGAGGTATGTATAGTGTTTGGCTGAAGCCATTTATTATCAATCAACTGTGTTTACTCTTTTTAAATCATAATCACAACATAAGCTACCCAAATGTCCCTGATCAAAAGTTTACACACCCTGGTGATTTTGGCCTGATAACATGCACACAAGTTGACACAAATGGGTTTGAATGCCTATTAAAGGTATCCATCCTCACCTGTAATCTGTTTTCTTGTAATTACTGTGTGTGTATAAAAGGTCAATGAGTTTCTGGACTCCTGACGGACCCATGTATCTTTCATCCAACGCTGCACTGACGTTTCTGGATTCTGAGTCATGGGGAAAGCAAAAGAATTGTCAAAGGATCTGCAGGAAAAGGTAGTTGAACTGTATAAAACAGGAAAGGGATATAAAAAGATATCCAAGGAATTGAGAATGCCTCTAATCAAGAAGTGGAAAATTAGGGATTCTGTTGAAACCAAACCACGGTCAGGTAGAACAACTAAAATTTCAGCCACAACTGCCAGGACAATTGTTCAGGATGCAAAGAGAAACCTACAAATAACTTCAGGTGAAATACAGGACTCTCTGAAAACATGTGGTGTGGCTGTTTCAAGATGCACAATAAGGAGGCAATTGAAGAAAGATGGGCTGCATGGTCGAGTTGCCAGAATTAAGTCAGTACTACGCAAATGCCACAAAGTATCCCGCTTACAATATGCCAAACAGAGACAAGCCTCAAACCTTCTGACACAAAGTAATTTGTAGTGATTAAACAAAAATGTTGCTTTTTGGCCACAACCATAAATGCTACATTTGGAGAGGAGTGAACAAGGCCTATAATGAAAGGTACACCATTCCTACTGTGAAACACGGAGGTGGATCGCTGATGTTTTGGGGATGTGTGAGCTACAAAGGAACAGAAAATTTGGTCAAAATTGATGGCAAGATGAATGCAGTATGATATCAAAAAATACTTGAGGAATATTTGCATTCATCAGCCAGGAAGCTGCGCATGGGACGTACTTGGACATTCCTACATGACAATGATCCAAAACACAAGGACAAGTCAACCTGTCATTGGCTACAGCAGAATAAAGTGAAGGTTCTGGAGTGGCCATCTCAGTCTCCTGACCTCAATGTCATTGAGCCACTCTGGGGAAATCTCAAACGTGCAGTTCATGCAAAACAGCCCAAGAATTTACAGGAACTGGAGGCTTTTTGCCAAGAGGAATGGGCAGCTTTACCATCTGAGTAGATAAAGAGCCTCATCCACAAATACCACAAAAGACTTCAAGCTGTCATTGATGTTAAAGGGGGCAATACACGGCATTAAGAACTGGGGTATGTAAACTATTGATCAGGGTCATTTGGGTAGTTTCTGTTGCCATTATGATTTAAAAAGAGTAAACAGAGTTGATTGATAAAAAATGGCTTCAGCCAAACACTAAACATGAGTGAAAGAAACATTTTTTGTGTTATCATTAATATTCTCTGAAAAATTGCCAAGAAATCATAAATTCTGCCAGGGTATGACAACTTATCAGCATAACTGTATATTTTAAATCAAATCTTTATTATTTTTTGGCAATAAAATAGCGTTGGGGCCGATTTCTGCCAGTCACAGGCTGTGTCATGTCCCTTCAGCCTGTGTTTTAGAATAAGACGGAGTTGAAGTCTCCATTAATTTTTATGTAATATTCTAGCCCCATTGTGTTTAGTTTGTTAGTGGACATGGAGGAGGAGGGAGAGAGTGGGCTGTAATTTACTACTGTGTACAACCCACTCTATAGTCACATGGGCTGCTCAGATGTGATAGGATGGAAATGCTCAGCATAGAAACTCACTGAAAACTGAGCATGTGCACAGCTGCCACCACAGCTGCAAAACCCCTAGCTGAATTGGGGACATGGACAGAAGATGAAAACCAGATACCCGCTCCCCCCCCCCCCCAAAAAAAAGTGCCAAATGTGGCAGTGGGCACTTTTGGGTATGATCGCCAATCGCTGATCTACCACATTTCCAGCCCCTTCTTCTCCCCCTCCGCACACACAGGTCCCAGAAGACGGCGGGACCATTCAGAAAGTGCAGTGGGACTTAAGCATGCACAGTAGGAAACAGGCTGTGAAGTTCTTTAGTGCTACATAAAAGAAACACAGATAAGAAGTCCCTAATTCTTTTCCAAAAATCTGCCACTGTGCTGTGGCCCCATGCGGTTTGGCATGTGTGAAAATGCACACATTTGCAGATGTATGGGGGTACCATTAACAATTCAAAGAGTTTTTTTGGGGGGGCTGCAAGTAGCTGGTCTTGCCTCGCTAATCGCCGCCATTACTAGTAAAAAAAAAAATATTAATAAAAATGCTATAAAACGATCCCCTATATTGTAAAACGCTATAACCTTTGTGCAAACCAATCAACGGTCGCTTATTGCGATTTTTTTTTACCAAAAAATATGTAGAAGAATACGTATCGGCCTAAACTGAGGGAAAAAAAAATAGTTTTTATATATTTTTGGGGGATATTTATTATAGCAAAAAGTAAAAAACAATGCACTTTTTGTCGCTCTTTTTTCGTTTATAGCACAAAAAAGAAAAACCGCAGGGGCGATCAAATATCACCAAAAGAAATCTCTATTTGTGCGGAAAAAAGGACGTCAATTTTGTTTGGGAGCCATGTCGCACGACCGCGCAATTGTCAGTTAAAGTGACGCAGTGCCAAATCGCAAAAAGTGCTCTGGTCTTAAGCCAGCAAAATGGTCCGGTCTGAAAGTGGTTAAAATCTGTATTTTTTGCTAGAAATACTAAATGATGTGGAAAAATTTAAGAATTTATATCATAACAACAAAAGGAGAACTTAAAGTGATTGTAAGCGATCGCCTTCAAAAACAATCTATTCAGTTTAAAATATAAATGAAAGGAAACATTTGTGTACAGATATAAAATAAAAATAAAATATTCTAAATACCTTTTTTCCCTTTTTTATAAGTGATCACATACCCTCTGTTCTCAGCTGCAAAATGGATGGGGAGGAGAAGCAGCAGCACACTTAGATTCCCAGTAAACGCCTTGCGGGGGGCGTGTCAGGACAAGTCTGATCATTAGAGGAGAGCAGGCTGAGTTCCCAGCACAGCTAGAGGGCTAACCACGGTGTGTTTTCCTGCTTAGTGTGGTCAGTTTTTAATAGGTAAACAGAGAGACTGGCAGGTACACCAGGGATTTCGCATAAACAAAGCAATACAAAGAGAACCGGATACTTTCTCATACAAGTACATGGTACAGCAGACACATATCAGGAATATGAAGCGTTGGGGGTAACAATCGCTTTAAGTGCTAGTTCACACGGAGTTCCGTTCAATTCCGTGTGCTTTTTTCTGCACAAAATGCATGTACAGTGTTTTCCATGTATTCCAATGGCTCTGGTTCACACCATGCAGTCAGTTTCTGGTCAGTTTCTGCACTGGAAACTGACTGCATGGTGTGAAATAGAGCCATTGGAATACATTCAAAACACTGTGCATGAATTTTTAGTGCAGAAAAAAAGCGCACGGAAATGCTTGTGGTTTGAACTGGCCCTAAGGTAAAGAACATTTTTGTAATATCTTGTCTGAGAGGCACCTGTTTTTGGGGAAAGAGATAGTGAAATTAAGAATGGCATGGGGGAACAAGGGGGACAAGATGTGCAGGCAAGAATCCAAGCGGGATTGTTTTTTGATTATTTTTTATATTTGGCTTTTTTACAAAACATTTTTATGAACAAAATAAGAAAATATTGCTTTGTATTTTTTGTGTCCTTTTTTCCAGTAAAGGAAGAGCAAATCACATAGAGTACCTGTCAATTATAAAGATAGATCACTTCTAAACAAGATATCCTTAAGAAAGATAGGTTGTTTCTGTTGAAATGCGTCAGTGTATGGCTCTTTTACAGTCTAGGTACACTGACTTGACTGGGAGCAGCAGCTATAGTGAAAGTGCCGCCTGCCAGGACATCTATTTTCAGTAAATACCAACCTTTTCTGCTGACAGATTCATGTGAGTTGGTACTATTATACATATTCATACGTTTTATTTATACAGTATCCCTTCTCATTATGTATGTGCTATGATACTCTTGGGATTATAGTTCACTCTATTATTAACAAAGGAATAATATTTGGTTCTAATCTTCATGTGCTACTATCTTCTCTAGAGTCATGTTGACTACTATGTGAGTAAATGCTTCCACATTTCATCTACCTTACCAATTACTGTCCCTCAGTCTATGCCAATTCCTCCACTAACTTTTGGTCACCCATCAAATAAAATGTAAAATACTATTGACATACCATACCAGCCACAACATTTCCCCCACCACCAACTCATCTCAAAATATCAACCAAACTGTCCTCTTGACTCCTCTCAATAAAGATATGTATAGAACGGCAGTGTTCTGTAATTTTGTTGTGCCACATCCAATAATAAAGAACTATAAAAGACGGGGACCCCTGGTGGTTGATTTTAAAGGCACGTGCAACAATAAAGTAAATGAGGAACAGTTTTATTTATTCATAATTTTATCTATCTTATGTCGTAAAAAACATACATGTATTCATGAGCAACATAGTAATTGACAAAAACGCCATACAATTAGCTAGTGAACTATCACCTATATATGATACAGTTAACTAAAGAGCTTGTCACCCTACGCATTTCGGAGCGCTGGAAGACTCCTTCCTCAGGGGTGGATATATAGCATAAAGCGTAATTCTGGTGGAGAATACAAATGACAGGGTATTAGCACAAGGAAAATTGATTTACATAAATTGAATACTAATTTTGTCCATATACTTACATATCAAAATATGGTGCTGTCGAAGTATGGCGTGGCATTCATTAAAAAACAGCAGAGTAGGTGAAGTAGCATAGATGGCTTCCCAGTATCCAGGGCTCCCCTATATCAAGAATGTTGAATATAGATTTAGAGTATGAGGTTTTTATTGCCAATAGGCAAGGGAGTCCTGAAAATCCCCAAAGAGATTCCGCTTGGGTGGGTCCGGGAGAGACACTGGGGCGAAAAAGCGCTAAGCCCTATAAGGTGAAAATAAGGATCAAGTCCTCCTCGTCTCTAGCACCCGTCACCTCTACTTCCAGGACTTCATTAGCTTTCTTCAAGGCTGTTAGCAATACCTCAAAGTAGGGCAGCAGTTATGTATCATAAACAATAACAGCATTAAGCTTAGTTAGTTATCTTAAATCGTCGTCATACAACCGCAAATATATTTTTTTCTTGATCAAGACTTTAAGGACTGTTCATTAGCTCTTAAGCCTCGTACACACGATCAGATTTTCCACAGACAAAACCACAGACTTTTGTCCGAAGGCGTGTGCCTGGATTTTGTCTTGCATACAAATGGTACACAATTGTTGGCCAACAAACACTAACGTAGGGACGTACTAGATGTACTACGAGCCGAAAAAGAGGAAGTTAAATTGTCAGGCGTCACCCTTTGTGCTCCTTCTGCTAATTTCGTGTAAGAAGTAGAAGTTTGGTGAGAAGTTTGGTGAGTGTTGATTCGCGCTTTTCATTTCAAACTTTTCAGTTTGTTTCTGAACGGCCGTTCGTCAAGCAGCCATGTTGCGGAATCAGAGGAGATAACGTGTTATTTATTATTGGCCTTGGAGTTATTGCTTTGACCCAAGTCCAGGAACAGGAAAAGGAGGAGGAGGATTTCTTAGACCAAAAATTGGTTGCTTTATTAATCGTGACCAATTATGTCATATGCCTGTGCTGCGGGAGCTCCAGGAGAATAATCCAGATGATTTTCGGAATTATCTCCGGATGACGGACCCCTGCTTTCACCAACTCTTGGCATTGTTAACCCCCTATATTAAGAAGCAGGACACATGCATGAGGCTTTTATTTTATTTTTTTGTTGAACAATGATTTGATTTGGTATATTTTCTATATTTTTGGATGTATAGAATGCACTTTTTGGTTAAGTTCTATTGGCAGATAACATATTTTATTTGTTTTCTTTTTTAAATGCACAATAAAAAAAAAGCCTTTGAAAATTTGTTTGCAATAACTCCATCAGTATCACCAGCAAAGCAACTTCATTATTATCCCATTAAAGAAGAATAGAATTGTGCGCTGCCTTTTGAGATTTCATAATTTGCCACGTCACGAATGTTAATTCTGCATTATGAACGCTAGTTTACAAGACTGACCGCTTCTGGCTCATCCTTGCTTCCGAGCATGCGTGTTTGTACTTTGGACTTTTGTCCGATGGACTTGTGTACACACGCTCAGAAAATCCGACAACACACATTTGTCCACGGAAAATCCGACAACAATTGCCCGATGAAGCGTACAAACGGTCATCACACATTTCTCGTCAGAAAATCTGATCTGAAACTCTCCTCCATGACAACCCAGCCAACATCTTGATGAGCATATCCTATACCTGACAAACATTTGTGCAGATTCATCCAGGAGATCTTTAGTTAAACATACTGCACTGCATGACCTTTGCACTATGGCAAACAAGGCTTAGAAGGGCCAGTAAGAGACCCCTTTGGATAAGGCAGCCCCCTCACTAAAAAAAAAGAGGGGCACAGGACAGCCAAATGGGTTGATTTACTAAAGGCAAATACACTGTGGATTTTGCAAAGTACAGTTGCACTCTGCAAGAGCAGTTGCTCCAAAGCTTAATACATGAGCAGAAGCTCTGCTGACTTCCATCATCCAATCATGTGTAAGCAAAAAATGCAGTTTTTTTTTTTTTTCCTTGCATGTAATTGGGTATTCTTTGCAAAGTGAAGCTTTATGTTGTTTACTAAGTTCTGGAGCAACTGCACTTTGCAAAGTGCAAAAGTGTATTTGCCTTTAGTAAATCAACCCCATAGTGTCAGTGAATTTGAATTTTATGGGAGATAATAGAGTCAGTTAGGAAACTATACTTTTTATTGCTAGTTTTTCCGGCAATCAACTCCTTTTGCTGCGTTTTGTTCCTATTATTGGTAGCTTTTGTGTTTTTAATTATACGTTATGGTTTATTTAAGGCCAGCAATTACTTTTAGCTTCTGTCTTCTCCATAACAAACATAGGAAAGTTGTCTCTTAAAAAATATTAGGCTTGGGTTTTCGGGGGGGGGGGGGGGGCTTATTTCAGGCTAAATACTTTTTTTTTTTTGCAGTAACAGCAGCAAGGCTCCCCTTTAAAAAAGTGGGCTTTTGTTTCATGGGAATGCAGGTTGCAACTACCCTCCCTGAATACCACCACTGCTATCAATCTGTCCAATGAGGAGAACGACAACGGCTGGAGCTCACGCACATTGCTGAATCGGATCAAGCTCAGGTAAGGAAAAGGGGGGGAGGGGTCTGGGTGAGAGCTGCAGCACAGAAGTTTTTTTTACCTTAATGCACAGAATACATTAAAGCGGAAGTAAACCCATCGATTTAACAGTTTAAAAAAAAAAAAGGCATGCCGGGAATGCTAACTGCACATTGGCTGTGCTCTCAACCAAACAGTCAAACCATCCAATGGCTGGTGTCATAACGGATCACTGCAGCACTGTGGCAGTTGAAGATTAAACAGAGGCAAAGATGGCAGCTTCCTTGGCTGAAAACGATAGGGGGGTTTACTTCCACTTTAAAAACCTGGAGACTTTACAACCACTTTAATTATTGTAGCAAACTTACAGCCTGTGCTGTCACTAGTGATTTTATGCCTAGGCTTGCTATTTAAAATTGTCCTGCTGCTGACCAATTTTATACTGCTGTGTCATCTGAAGTCTTAACAATTGTATAAAATCAACTCCTTGTATTTTTTCTTTTTTCTTTAGTACATTTCAGCCAATTATACCCGATCAAAAACATCCGGCTTCTGGACAATTGAACACTGGGGATCTGTGGTCTCTTAACTCTTATGCCGCGGTCGGATTTTCCGGCAGAAAAAGTCTGACGGAATCTTTTCATCGGATATTCCAATCGTGTGTGGGCCTCAGACTTTTTTTTTCTCGAAAATTCTGATGGACCTAGAAATAGAACATGTTTTAAATTTTTCCGACGGAATCCATTTCTATCGGGAAAACCGCTCGTCCGACAGACCAAAAACGAGGCATGCTCTGAAGCAAGTACGAGACGGCAGATATTGGCTACTGGCTATTGAACTTCCTTTTTGTAGTCCCGTCGTACGCGCTGTACGTCACCGCGTTCTAGACGGTCGGACTTTGGTGTGATCGCATGTAGGCAAGACCACTTGAGCGGAATTATGTCGGAACTCCGTCGGAAAACTGTCAGAATTTTATTCAGACGGAAAAAACAGTCCTGTTTACGTGGTATTAATGAATTTTTTTTTATTAAACATGAGACAAATCAGATTGGGCTGCTGCTGTATGTAAGCCAAGTAAATAAAAAAAAAAATAATCAATTTCATAGCAAAAATATATGCTGTCATTATATGCTATCACTGAGACTTGTCGTAAAGATTGTACAGTTCAATAACACCACATACAGCTTTAAGGCTTCCACAAGCTTGTTATTCAAGGATTTGTGCATTTTCAATGTTGCCCTTGAAGCTGCATGAAAAGTTCCTCCCCCGCTGTACAGTATTTTAATATTTTTTTTGTGTGGGTAAATGATCCCCATGGTAGTGCCCAGCTTCCCATGCCAGACTCTACTTCCAGGATTCGGGTTTGGGTAAGCAAAAAATTTCAAACAGGAATTGCCAAACCACTGGCAAATCAAACCCAGGCAGATTCACCTATTCCTAGTGTTCAGCGGTTGGGATAACTAAAATCATTCTTTACATCTTAACAGAAAACCTACAGTGCCTTGAAAAGTATTCATACCCCTTGAAATTTTACACATTTTGTCATGTTACAACCAAAAACGTAAATGCATTTTATTGGGATTTTATCTGATAGACCAACACAAAGTGGCACATAATTGTGCAGTGGAAGGAAAATGATAAATGGTTTTCCTATTTTTTTTACAAATAAATATGTGAAAAGAAAAATGCTATGTTTGATGGAAAACGAACACAGCACCTCACCCTGAGCATACCATCCCCATCGTGAAACCAGGGACTTGCGGTGAGGTCAGTAGCTGCACTGGCTACTATCAGAGCCAGATACACAGGTTACATACGCCACGAATGTTAGAGAGAGAGAGCAATAATTTTATCCATAGATTTCCTCTGTAACGCTAAACATGTAACCTGTAAAAAATGTTATAGCGTCGCTACAGAGATTTTTAAGTACCAAAGGTTGGCGCCATTCCACGAGTGTGCACAATTTTAAGGAGTGACAGGTTAAGTATCTATTTACTTGGCGTAACATCATCTTTCATATTATACAAAAAAATCTGGCTAACTTTAGTATTTATTTATTTTTTTATATTCATGAAACGTTTTTTTTTTTTTTTTGTTAAATTGTTGCGCAAATACTGTGTAACATAAAAAGTTGCAATGACTACCATTTTATTCCCTAAGGTGTCTGCTAAAATATATATATATATAATGTTTTGAGGTTCTGAGTAATTTTCTAGCAAAAAAAAATATAATTTTTAATTACATGTAGGAGAGAAGTGTCAGAATTGGCCTGGGTGGCAAGTGGTTAATTACCATAAGTAAGTAAAATACCAATAATTATTTTATATTGTTTTTAAGGTAATTTACTATATTTTCAAAAACTGTACTCAAGGTGGCTTAACGAACAAATTACTTATAACTTCAAACCAGTAATTTCACAGTAAATAGATAAATAATAAACTATTATCTTATAACATATAACAAGATACATAATATATGATTTAGCTTATACTTTTTCAGCAGGCAGCAGACTCTCATTCTCCCTCTTACCTGTGTGAGAAAAACATGGGATTGTGGGTAAATCTTATACCCATAATCCAATGCTTTTTCCTTCTAGTTAAGAGGGCTGGACTGCAAGGGAGCATGTGTCTTTTAGACACATACCCATGGGTGTCCACAAGGGGGGGCAAGGGGGTCAAGTGCCCCCCCTGGAAATGGGTGCACTGCACCCAGGCACCGCAAGCTGAGAGAGAGGGGGGGGTGTCCTGTGTTGTACAGTGCATGTCCTGTGCTGTACAGTGCCTGCCATGTAATGCAGAGTGGTGTGTCCTCTGTGTAATGTGCTGTGCCACCATATCATGTGCTGTGCCCACTATATCATCTGCTGTGCTGTAAAGTGCCAACCATGTAGTGCGGAGTAGTGTGCCTTATGTGTAATGTGCTGTGCCCACCATATCCTCTGCTGTGCTATACAGTGCCCACCATGTAATGTGGAGTGGTGTGTCCTCTGTGTAATGTGCTGTGTCCACCATGTCATGTGCTGTGCTGTACAGTGCCCACCATGTAATGTGGAGTAGTGTGCCCTCTGTGTAATGTGCTGTGCCCACCATGTCATCTGTTGTGCTGTACAGTGCCCACCATGTAATGCGGAGTAGTGTGCCCTCTGTGTAATGTGCTGTGCCCACCATGTCATGTGGTGTGGTGTACCCATATGTAATGTGGTGCGGTGTGCCCACTTTGTAATGTACAGTGCCCCCACCGTGTATGTGCTGTGCCCACCATGTAATGCGGAGTGGAAAAAAAAAGCTAAGAGTAAGAAGACTAAGTAAAGGGGGGAATCTGCTCTATGAGGGACCTGCCCTGGCCTGCTTTAGGGGGGATTTAAATGGGGGACCCTGGCCTGGTCTGCACTTCATGTGATAATGACTAAGCCCCTCCTCTTCATGACATTGTCAAAAGGGGCAGAGAATGGGTGAGCTTAAGAGTGTGCCCCCCTGAAAAAAGTTCTGTGGTCGCCCATGCACATGCCCCCTTCTATTACACTGCAGTGAGAGGACCGCCTCCACTGCAGCATTTTTATTGGACAGCTTGTTTCAATGGTGTTTTCAAACTGTCTATTGAGCTCAGTGCTTCTGACAAGAAGTGAGAGGCACTGTGAGCTCATCCTCTCAGTCTGCTGCAAACAGAGTGTACTTGTATTTTAACTGGCCGCTCTTTATGTAGCTTCTGACAGGCTGCACAAGAAGCCCCGTATCTCTGGAACTATAGGTGGCAGGAGCCCCAAATGTTGACCAGTGGTGGGGTAGGACTTCAGCTACCTACAAACCTCGATTGTTTTTTATGTTCATGGATCTGCCTCACCTGCCCCGCCTGACTGCACATCCCTGCGTGAAACATGGTGGTGGCAGCATCATGTTGTAGGGATGCTTTTCTTGAGCAGGGACAGGGAAGCTGGTCAGTGTTGATGGGAAGATGGATGGAGCCAAATGCAGGGCAATCTTAGAAGAAAACCTGTTGGAGTCTGCAAAAGACTTGAGACAAGGGAGGAGGTTCACCTTCCAGCAGGACAACGACCCTAAACATACAGCCAGAGCTTCAATGGAATGGTTTAGATCAAAGCATATTCATGTGTTAGAATGACCCAGTCAAAGTCCAGACCTGAATCCAATTGAGAATATGTGGCAAGACTTGAAAATTGCTGTTCACAGAAGCTCTCCGTCCATTCTGACAGAGCTTGAGCTATTTTGCAAAGAAGAATGGGCAGAACATTTCACTCTTTAGATGTGCAAAGCTGGTAGAGACATCCCCAAAAAGACTTGCAGCTGTAATTGCAGCAAAATATGTTTCTACAAAGGGGGGCTGAATACAAATGCACACCACACTTTTCACATATTTATTTGTAAAAAGTTTAGAAAACAATTTATAATTTTCTTTGCATTTCACAATTATGTGCCACTTGTGTTGGTCTATCACATAAAATCCCAATAAAATATATTTATGTTTTTGGTTGTAACATGACAACATGTGGAAAATTTCAAGGGGTATGAATACTTTTTTAAAACACTATAAGTACGTAAATAGTTTGGAATTTGAAGTTCTATTGGCACATCCTGAAAGATGTGTGTCTATTTTCCCCAGTTATACTATGTACATTTAGGAAAGAATCCAGGCCTTTTTGAAAGCAATCTACTGAGCTAGCCAGAACCAGCTCTTGAGGGAATTTGTTCCACATTTTTACAGCTCTTACTGTGAAGAAACCTTTCCATATTTAGAGATTTAATCCCTTTTCCTCCAGACATAAAGAGTCCTTGTCCTCTGTCGACCGCTGCACGCCGATGTAAGTCACTACTTTGGGGACAGATATCGTTGTTATGGCAGCAGGTAGCTACCATAACCCCGGTATCCTCGTGTTCGGCCGGCGGTCAGCTTGAAGATAAATGTGGTCTCTGTGGATTCGCCGCAAGATCACTTTTATTGGTGGCAGGAGAGGGCCCCCCTCCCGCCGCGATCCGGTGCCCTCAGCCGCTTACCGGAGCCGTCGTCAGCGGCGGAGGTGATTGCGTCCTTTTCAGGGCTGTGCATGGAGACAAGTGAGGGGAAGATGGCCCCCACCCGTCTCCATGACACTGCAGGGCGGAAGCGACGTCAAAACTTCACTTCCGCCCATAGCTCTTAAAGGGACAATTTATTTTGTTTATTTTTTTAAATGACAATTTTTTTCTTTTTGACCCCAGATCTCATATTTAAGAGGTCCTATCATGGTTTTTTTTCTATTACAAGGGATGTTTACATTCCTTGTAATAGGAATAAAAGTGACACATTTTTTTTTTTTTTTAAAACAGTGTAAAAATAAAAAGTAAAAGTAAATAAGAAAAAATAAATACAATTTTTTAAACAAGCCCCGTCCAGCTCGCGTGCAGAAGCGAACACATACGTGAGTAGCGCCCGCATATGAAAACGGTGTTCAAACCACACATGTGAGGTATCGCCGTAGCACAAAACATGCACACGGCAGAATTTTTTAAATGTCGCCTATGGAGATTTTTAAGGGTAAAACTTTGTCGCCATTCCACGAGCGGGCGCAATTTTGAAGCGTGACATGTTGGGTATCAATTTACCCTGCGTAACATTATCTTTCACAATATAAAAAAAATTGGGCTAACTTTACTGTTGTCTTATTTTTTAATTCAAAAAAGTAGATTTTTTTCAAAAAAAAAAAGTGCACTTGTAAGACCGCTGCACAAATATGGTGTGAAAGAAAGTATTGCAACGACCGCCATTTTATTCTCTAGGATGTTAGAAAAAAATTTTTTATGATGTTTGGGGGTTCTAAGTAATTTTCTAGTAAAAAAAGACTGTTTTTAACTTGTAAACACCACATCTAAAAAAAGAGGCCCGGTCTTAAAGTGGTTAATGTGCACCTAGGTTGTTCCCAGTACAGTTCCTTAGGAAATCAATAGAGTGCTCCTTTTGTTTTTTTATTGCATTCCTATTTTTTATGCAATACAATGTTTACACACATGAATGTAATGAAAAACAGGGAATCTAGAGTGCTCCCATTTTATAAGACTTGTGACAATTCTGCATCACAGACCATACTACACAGGGTAACAGGTGATAACTGTCAATGCCGGCACAGGTATCCCTCATAAAACTCAGGAGGTACTTTCCATCATTGGAAGTTCTCATGCTGACCTGTAGTCTATATTTGAGAGAATGCCTTCAGCACACTAATCCAATTCTGAGGTTCTGAAAAACAGAGGAAAGACAAGGAGACCTTCTCCAGAGTATATACTACAATTAAATGAGGATGCTGGTGTCCATTAGCTTTTGCCTCACCCTTTGAAATCCCCATTAATTTTGTCTCTACAAAATGTCCATATGTTGGATGCTTGCAGTCCTTTCAAAGATGCTTCTTTAACAATATCCAGTCCTTAGAGATAAGGCTTCTGTCCACATAGTTAAAGGTAATCTGGAAATGAGTTGGGAAGACATAGGGGATGAATTGGGATACACTAGGAAGGTCAAGTTATTAGCTGCTAGTAGAGCTGTGGAATTCAGCCATACCATATTAGAAAAGCTGTCAAGGGAAGGGATGGAATACCATACGTATAAAGTAGCACAGGGTTATCTATCATGATGACCAAACCATATGTAAAACATTCACATATTCATCTTCTACCTTCCAAGATAGGTTCTATCAACAACACAGAAAGGACATTTACAAGTTATTAAAGCGTTTGTTAACCTAAATAAATAAAATAAAGATCCTGTTCCTTTAAAGCATGTTATACAGCACAGTATTTGTGCTGTGTCATTTGGCCCCCTGTATCACCTGAAATATCTGGCTGATTCTGCCCTCCCCTTTGTAAACTGACCACAGTTCCTCATGGCTGGTGAGCCCTGACACTGTGGTCAGTTTATGTGCCTCCATCATCCATAGCTCTCCTCTGTCCTCCTCTCTGCTCCCCTTCGTCCTCTCCCCCTCCCTCCTTGCCTGTCAGCTCTGCGTCTCTGGTTGGTGAGTTGAGCTGGGAATTTTCTCTGGTTTTGTCTTTCATGCGTTTGTCCTCCCATCTGCTCCTTGCTGTGAAGGCCAGTTATAGGTGGGGCAAGGGCCATCTCTTTGTTAGTGATTGAAAGAGGCTGAGTGAATAATATATTGATTGTGGGGGTCAGGATCAATGTGATGTAATTGAAAAGAAACTGTGTTCCAGACTGCTATCAAAACCCAACATTTCTTACAGTCTGCTTTTACAAAAAAGCAGTGAGGGAAAAGTTTGTGCTGACAAACAGGGGCTTTCCCATTAGCAAAATGTATCTCCCGGGCACATAGTATGCATAGTTGCCAACATTCTAGATTTTTTTTTAGGGGCATTCTTTTGTTGCTGCGAAAATTGTCCTTAGGTGTGGCTTAAAGGGGGTGTGGTTAAATAGCAACTGAGGAAAAGAGAAAGAAAGGAAGGAAGAGAGAAAGAGGGAAGGAGAGAGAAAGAAAGAAACAAAGAGAAAGGGAGAGCGAAAGAAAGAAAGAGGGAGGGAGAGAGAGAGAGAAAGAGAGAGAGAAAGAAAGAAAGAAAGAGAGAAGGTAAGAATGAAAGAGGGATGGAGGGAGAGAGAAAGAAAGAGAGAAGGTAAGAAAGAAAAGGGATGGAGGGAGAGAGAAAGAAAGAGAGAAGGAAAGAAAGATGTATGGAGGAAGAGATTGAGAAAGAAAGAGGGGGAGGAAGAGAGAGAGACATCTGTGTTCCATGCGAAGATGCTGTCTACTAAACACAAGTTTCGGCCAAAACACACCTTGTTATTTGCAGAGTGAGAGAGAGAGAGATATTCTAGCACTGTTTGGCCATAACACACTGGGGGTTATTTACGAAAGGCAAATCCACTTTGCACTACAAGTGCACTTGGAAGTGCAGTTGCTTTAAATCTGAGAGGTAGATCTGAAATGAGCGGAAGCTCTACTGATTTTATCATCCAATCATCATGTGCACGCTAAAATGCTGTTTTTTATTTTCCTTGCATGTCCCCTTCAGATCTACAGCGACTGCACTTTCAAGTGCACTTGTAGTGCAAAGTGGATTTGCCTTTAGTAAATAACCCCCACTGTGTTCTTCCTCACCACAATGCAGCTTCTTTCCACAGCAGCTCCATGCCACAACATGGGCAGTAATGGACAGCGCACCCAATACCTGGTCCTGACTCCCAGCCCACCAAGCTTACTATGTGGGCGGCCCGGGATGACACATTTGCCAACTATCTGACCATGCTTAAATCTCAGGAGGTGTTTGCCACCTCCTGGATCACTGTCTTTGATTCATTATTAACTGACATCTCAGCATGGATGTCGCACCACTTCCTTAAATTAAATCTCTCTAAAACCGAGCTATTAATATTCCCCCCCGCCCGTGCCCCCCTCCATGACTTTTCCATCAAAATCAACAATGCAACCATCAGTCCCTCCCCTCACGCCAGGGTACTCGGTGTAATCCTAGACTCGGACTTGTCATTTCAGCCTCAAGTCCAATCGCTGTCAAAAGTTTGTAGACTTCACCTCCGTAACATCTCTAAAATTCGCCCCTTTTTGATAAATGAAACCACCAAGCTCCTCATTCACTCCCTCGTTATCTCTCGCCTTGACTATTGCAACTCCCTTCTCATTGGCCTGCCTCTCCATAGGCTCTACCCTCTTCAGTCTATCATGAATGCTGCTGCCAGACTTATCCACCTTACCAACCGTTCAGTGTCTGCCAACCCTCTCCTCCAATCCCTACACTGGCTCCCAATCACCCAGCAAATTAAATTCAAAATACTAACCACGACTTGCAAAGCCATCCACAACTCTGCCCCGAGCTACATCGCCAATCTTGTCTCCAAACATATCCCAAACCGTCCTCTCCGCTCTTCTCAAGACCTCCTCCTGTCAAGCTCTCTTGTTTCCTCCTCCCATGCTCGTCTCCAGGATTTCTCCAGAGCCTCTCCCATCCTCTGGAACTCGCTGCCTCAACCTGTCCGGCTATCCCCTACTCTAGCCACCTTCAGGCGATCCCTGAAAACTCATCTCTTCAGGGAAGCCTATCACGTCTCCAACTAATCTTTTACCACTTCCATCAGCTCATTCCCCACAGTTACAACCTTTTGTACCACCTCCCCCACCCTATTAGATTGTAAGCTCTTCTGAGCAGGGCCCTCTTAATCCTCTTGTATTTTATTGTATTATAACTGTATTGTCTCCCTTTTATATTGTAAAGCGCTACGTAAACTGTTGGCGCTATATAAATCCTGTAATAAATAAATAAAAATTATTAACAATTTCATTGCTGCCAGGAAGTATAGCTTTCTCTTTTGCCCACCCAATGTACCCTTGTCCAATTCTTGTCTGATTACAGACCCCTTTACACTCTGTGAACCCATTTACAAAATGTGTAGTGTTCAGTTAATGGACAAGAGGGGTGGACAGAGTAGCTGTGTAGTAGAACTGTGTGTCCTGCGCCAACCTGGTAGCAATGCAAACATACGTAATCAAAAAATGACAGAAGTTATCTAGTGTTTTCTCTTTTTATTAATATTATTTTTATACAGAATATATACAGCGCTAACAGTTTATGCAGCACTTTACAACATAATATACAACAAACAGTTACAATACAATTTATTACAGGAAGAATCAGAGGGCCCTGCTCATTAGAGCTCACAATCTAAGAGTCAAGAGATACAAAAAGTTAATAACTGTGGGGGATGAGCTGATGGAGAAAATAAAAGTACAGTTGTAAGGTGGAGGCGGAATAGACTTCTCTGAAGAGGGAGTTCCAGAGAATGGGAGAAGCTCAGGAGAAGTCCTACAGGTGAGCATAAGGTCTTGGGAGGAACAAAGAGAATGATTAGGTTGGTATTTTGAGACTAAAGCCCTGTACACACGATCAAATTTTCTGACGGGAATTGTGTAATGGCAGGCTGTTGGCGGAAAATCCGACCGTTTGTATGCTCCATCGGACAATTGTTGTCGGATTTTCCGCGGAAAAATGTTGGATGACAGGCTTTAACATTTTCCACGGACAAATGTATGTTGTTGGATTTTCCGAGCCTGTTTACACAAGTCCGTTGGACAAAAGTCCAAAGTATAAACACGCATGCTTGTAAGCAAGGACGAGCCAGAAGCGGTCAGTCTTGTAAACTAGTGTTCGTAATGGAGAATTGACATTCGTGACGTGGCAAATTATGAAATCTTGAAATGCAGCGCACAATTCTCTTCTTCTTTAATGGGATAATAATAAAGCTGCTTTGCTGGTGATACTGATGGAGTTCTCCCAAATGTATTTTAAAAGGCTTTTATTTTCTAGTGATATCAAGAATAATATTATTATGCTTTTTTTTTTTTTTGGGCAAGTTACCACAACACCATTATCCCGTAGTTTGTTGGTGTTCCTTGTCAATTTTACATTGTATTTTTTTAAATGTAATTGCCTACTCCCAAATTGTCATTTGAAGTAAAACACATAGCCAAGTATTATTCTTAACAATTTTTTATTGTGCATTAAAAAAGAAAACAAATAAAACTAGACATGCTATCTGCCAATAAAGCTTAACCAAAAAGTGCATTCTATGCATCCAAAAATATAGAAAATATACCAAATCAAATCATTATTCAACCAAAAAATAAAATAAAAGCCTCATGCATGTGTCCTGCTTCTTAATATAAAGGGGTCACCAATGACAAGAGTTGGTGAAAGCAGGGGTCATCCGGAGATAATTTCCGAAAATCATCCGGATTATTCTCCTGGAGCTCCTGCAGCAAAGGCATATGACATAATTGGTCACCATTAATAAAGCAACCAATTTTTGGTCCATAAACTGCTCCTCCTCCTGTTCCTGGACTGGACTTCAAAAGGGTCAAAAGGGTCAAAGCAATAACTTCAAGGCCAATAATAAATAACAGGTTATCTCCTCCGATTCCACAACATGTCTGGTTGACGAACAGCCATTCAAAAACGAACTGAAAAGCACAAAATGAAAAGCACAAACTGAAAAGCGTGAAATGAAAAGCGCGAAATGAAAAGTGCGAATCAACACACACCAAACTTCTACTAACACAAAATTAAAAGGGTGGCGCTAAAGAGCTGAAAAACCACGTAGTACGTCACTACGTTCATGTTTGTTGCCGTTTGTATGCAAGACAAGTTTGGGCCAAGGCCCTTCAGACAAAAGTCCATGTTTTTTTGGCAGAAAATCCGATTGTGTGTACGAGGCTTAAGTTAGTGATCTAGCTGGGGGCAGAGTTGTGGATGGCTTTACACTCATAAAAGTGGAAGGCGGATTGGACCTGGGCAGGATACGCTCTAAGTCAATGTTCTGTCTTTAAATGACTGGCATCTTTGGTGCCTTAGCAACCAGCAGGGATGAAACTCACGCATTGTTTTGTCTCCTGACTTCCATATACAGTAAAACCTTGGCTTGAGAGTAACTTGGTTTGAGAATGTTCTGCAAAACAAGCAACAATTTTTTAAAAATTTTGACTGGATAAACAAGAGATGTCTTGATATACAAGTAGTGTCACATCACATCTGAGTGTAAAAGAGAAGAGAGGCACCTCTAGTGCCGCGTACACACGATTGGATTTTCCGACAACAAATGTTGGATGTGAGCTTGTTGTCGGAAAGTCCGACCGTGTGTATGCTCCATAGAACATTTGCTGTTGGACTTTCCGCCAACAGATGTTTGAGAGCAGGTTCTCAAATTTTCCGACAACAAAACTTGTCGGAAAGTCCGATCGTGTGTACACAAGTCCGTCGCACAAAAGCTTGCGCATACTCGGAATCAAGCAGAAGGAGCTGCACTGGCTATTGAACTTCCTTTTTCTCGTCTCGTCGTACGTCTTGTACGTCACCGGCACCGCATTCTCAAATTCTGAGTTTCCGACAGCATTTCTGTGACCGTGTGTATGCAAGACAAGTTTGAGCTAACATCCTTCGGAAAAAAAAACACGGTTTTGTTGTCGGAAATTCCGATCGTGTGTACGCGGCATAAGTGTAGCAATATGGTTACATTTAATGATGGTACAACATTTAGCAACTCACATGGTTGACAATTAAAACAGGCACATCTAAGTATGCAGGCATCCGGGGTAAAGCTGACTGTCCTCCACACCACCGGCTCCCATAGCTGTTAGTCTGCAATCGTGACTGGGAAGACTACCCTGCAGTAGAGCGATCTGAAAGTGAGGCTTGAAGCGCTTGTGGAGCACAGCGTGGAAGGGATGGCGTTGATGGCGGAGTGGAGGATAGTCTATGTGGACAGTTTTACCCCGGATGCCTGCATACTTAAATGTGCCTGTTTAATCATCAACCATGTGACTTGCTAAATGTACCTTCATTAAATATAACCATATTGCTACACTTAGAGGCTCCTCTCTTCTCTTTTATACTCTGTAGTAAGGATGGGCCCGGTGCTCGATGCGAACCCACGTTCGCATCGAGCACCGGGCGTTCGCTCGCTCTGCGAGCCCAGAACTATTTTGGCCGCTCGCATCACGTTCGTGTGATGCGAGCGGCCCCGCAATGCATTGCGGCCGGCGCGGCCGACGCAGTGCATTGCTGGCTGATGATTGGCCAAGCATGCACTGTGACCCCGCATGCTTGGCCAATCACAGCCCCGGAAAATCGAAGAGCCATAATTGGCTACAGGCAGGACGCCTGTAGCCAATTACAGCTCAGGGGCTGTAGTACACGCCCCCCCCCTATAAAACGCCGCCACGCCGTCTGCGCCGGTCACATGCTGTTCCGGCGCAGATTGAGCAGGCAGATTCTGTGACACTCTGCTGCATTGAGATAGTTAGATAGATTCACTTACAGAGATTGAGTTAGATAGATTCAGTTACAAAGATTGATTGACAAAGAGGGGCTTGTAGTGTGCTCGTGGCAGGCAGGCAGAGCTCCTATATTTTGTTACCAGAAGCACCTATAGGACTTGTAGTGTGTTCGTGGCAGGCAGGCAGAGCTCCTATATTTTGTTACCAGAAGCACCTATAGGACTTGTAGTGTGTTAGTGGCAGGCAGGCAGAGCTCCTATATTTTGTTACCAGAAGCACCTATAGGACTTGTAGTGTGTTCGTGGCAGGCAGGCAGAGCTCCTATATTTTGTTACCAGAAGCACCTATAGGACTTGTAGTGTGTTAGTGGCAGGCAGGCAGAGCTCCTATATTTTGTTACCAGAAGCACCTATAGGACTTGTAGTGTGTTCGTGGCAGGCAGGCAGAGCTCCTATATTTTGTTACCAGAAGCACCTATAGGACTTGTAGTGTGTTAGTGGCAGGCAGGCAGAGCTCCTATATTTTGTTACCAGAAGCACCTATAGGACTTGTAGTGTGTTAGTGGCAGGCAGGCAGAGCTCCTATATTTTGTTACCAGAAGCACCTATAGGACTTGTAGTGTGTTAGTGGCAGGCAGGCAGAGCTCCTATATTTTGTTACCAGAAGCACCTATAGGACTTGTAGTGTGTTCGTGGCAGGCAGGCAGAGCTCCTATATTTTGTTCCCAGAAGCACCTATAGGACTTGAAGTGTGTTAGTCCCATTACACACACAGAGCTATATTTTCTTCCCAGAAGCACCTATAGGACTTGAAGTGTGTTAGTCCCATTACACACACAGAGCTATATTTTCTTCCCAGAAGCACCTATAGGACTTGAAGTGTGTTAGTCCCATTACACACACAGAGCTATATTTTGTTCCCAGAAGCACCTATAGGACTTGAAGTGTGTTAGTCCCATTACACACACAGAGCTATATTTTTTCCCAGAAGCACCTATAGTACTTGAAGTGTGTTAGTCCCATTACACACACAGAGCTATATTTTGTTCCCAGAAGCACCTATAGGACTTGAAGTGTGTTAGTCCCATTACACACACAGAGCTATATTTTGTTCCCAGAAGCACCTATAGGACTTGAAGTGTGTTAGTCCCATTACACACACAGAGCTATATTTTGTTCCCAGAAGCACCTATAGGACTTGAAGTGTGTTAGTCCCATTACACACAAAGAGCTATATTTTGTTCCCAGAAGCACCTATAGGACTTGAAGTGTGTTAGTCCCATTACACACAAAGAGCTATACTTTGTTCCCAGAAGCACCTATAGGACTTGAAGTGTGTTAGTCCCATTACACACACAGAGCTATATTTTGTTCCAGAAGCACCTATAGGACTTGAAGTGTGTTAGTCCCATTACACACAAAGAGCTATACTTTGTTCCCAGAAGCACCTATAGGACTTGAAGTGTGTTAGTCCCATTACACACACAGAGCTATATTTTGTTCCCAGAAGCACCTATAGGACTTGAAGTGTGTTAGTCCCATTACACACAAAGAGCTATATTTTGTTCCCAGAAGCACCTATAGGACTTGAAGTGTGTTAGTCCCATTACACACACAGAGCTATATTTTGTTCCCAGAAGCACCTATAGGACTTGAAGTGTGTTAGTCCCATTACACACAAAGAGCTATATTTTGTTCCCAGAAGCACCTATAGGACTTGAAGTGTGTTAGTCCCATTACACACACAGAGCTATATTTTGTTCCCAGAAGCACCTATAGGACTTGAAGTGTGTTAGTCCCATTACACACACAGAGCTATATTTTTTTTTCCCAGAAGCACCTATAGGACTTGAAGTGTGTTAGTCCCATTACACACACAGAGCTATATTTTGTTCCCAGAAGCACCTATAGGACTTGAAGTGTGTTAGTCCCATTACACACAAAGAGCTATATTTTGTTCCCAGAAGCACCTATAGGACTTGAAGTGTGTTAGTCCCATTACACACACAGAGCTATATTTTGTTCCCAGAAGCACCTATAGGACTTGAAGTGTGTTAGTCCCATTACACACAAAGAGCTATATTTTGTTCCCAGAAGCACCTATAGGACTTGAAGTGTGTTAGTCCCATTACACACACAGAGCTATATTTTGTTCCCAGAAGCACCTATAGGACTTGAAGTGTGTTAGTCCCATTACACACACAGAGCTATATTTTGTTCCCAGAAGCACCTATAGGACTTGAAGTGTGTTAGTCCCATTACACACACAGAGCTATATTTTGTTCCCAGAAGCACCTATAGGACTTGAAGTGTGTTAGTCCCATTACACACAAAGAGCTATACTTTGTTCCCAGAAGCACCTATAGGACTTGAAGTGTGTTAGTCCCATTACACACACAGAGCTATATTTTGTTCCCAGAAGCACCTATAGGACTTGAAGTGTGTTAGTCCCATTACACACAAAGAGCTATATTTTGTTCCCAGAAGCACCTATAGGACTTGAAGTGTGTTAGTCCCATTACACACACAGAGCTATATTTTGTTCCCAGAAGCACCTATAGGACTTGAAGTGTGTTAGTCCCATTACACACACAGAGCTATATTTTGTTCCCAGAAGCACCTATAGGACTTGAAGTGTGTTAGTCCCATCACACAGAGCTCCTCTATTTTCTTTGCATAAGCACCCACAGGACTTCTAGTGTGTTAGTGGCACCACACAGAGCTCCTCTATTTTCTTTGCAGAAGCACCCACAGGACTTCTAGTGTGTTAGTGGCATCACACAGAGCTCCTCTATTTTCTTTGCAGAGGCACCCATAGGACTTCTAGTGTGTTAGTGGCATCACACAGAGCTCCTATATATTTCTTCTCAGCAGCACCCACAGGACTTCTAGTGTGTTAGTGGCATCACACAGAGCTCCTCTATTTTCTTTGCAGAAGCACCCATAGGACTTCTAGTGTGTTAGTGGCATCACACAGAGCTCCTATATATTCTTTGCATAAGCACCCACAGGACTTCTAGTGTGTTAGTGGCACCACACAGAGCTCCTCTATTTTCTTTGCAGAAGCACCCACAGGACTTCTAGTGTGTTAGTGGCATCACACAGAGCTCCTCTATTTTCTTTGCAGAAGCACCCATAGGACTTCTAGTGTGTTAGTGGCATCACACAGAGCTCCTATATATTCTTTGCATAAGCACCCACAGGACTTCTAGTGTGTTAGTGGCACCACACAGAGCTCCTCTATTTTCTTTGCAGAAGCACCCACAGGACTTCTAGTGTGTTAGTGGCACCACACAGAGCTCCTCTATTTTCTTTGCAGAAGCACCCACAGGACTTCTAGTGTGTTAGTGGCATCACACAGAGCTCCTCTATTTTCTTTGCAGAGGCACCCATAGGACTTCTAGTGTGTTAGTGGCATCACACAGAGCTCCTATATATTCTTCTCAGCAGCACCCACAGGACTTCTAGTGTGTTAGTGGCATCACACAGAGCTCCTCTATTTTCTTTGCAGAAGCACCCATAGGACTTCTAGTGTGTTAGTGGCATCACACAGAGCTCCTATATATTCTTTGCATAAGCACCCACAGGACTTCTAGTGTGTTAGTGGCACCACACAGAGCTCCTCTATTTTCTTTGCAGAAGCACCCACAGGACTTCTAGTGTGTTAGTGGCATCACACAGAGCTCCTCTATTTTCTTTGCAGAAGCACCCATAGGACTTCTAGTGTGTTAGTGGCATCACACAGAGCTCCTATATATTCTTTGCATAAGCACCCACAGGACTTCTAGTGTGTTAGTGGCACCACACAGAGCTCCTCTATTTTCTTTGCAGAAGCACCCACAGGACTTCTAGTGTGTTAGTGGCATCACACAGAGCTCCTCTATTTTCTTTGCAGAAGCACCCATAGGACTTCTAGTGTGTTAGTGGCATCACACAGAGCTCCTCTATTTTCTTTGCATAAGCACCCACAGGACTTCTAGTGTGTTAGTGGCATCACACAGAGCTCCTCTATTTTCTTTGCAGAAGCACCCATAGGACTTCTAGTGTGTTAGTGGCATCACACAGAGCTCCTATATTTTCTTCTCAGCAGCACCCACAGGACTACCGACTACAATGGCTGGAAGACCGCCAAGGGGAGGCAGAGCGTGCAGAGCCAAGAACACAGGGCAGGCAGGCTCTGTTTCTAGTGGACGTGGCCGTGGACGTGGACGTGGTCGTGCATCGTCATCAGCACGTGGCCATGGGACACGCGCGTCTTTGTTTTCGGCAGCTGGACATGTGGAGCCGCATCATGCTGAAGGCTTGGTAGAATGGATGACCAAGCCCTCCTCATCCTCCTCATCCTCTCTCACCCAGGCTCAGGGTACTGACAGAGCATCATCAGCCACCCCTTCCCTAGACCCACCATGTCCTCCTGAGGAGTCCCCCGAACTCTTTGAGCACAGTGTTGGGTACATGCTCCAGGAGGATGCCCAACGATTCGAAGGCTCGGATGACGATACCCAGCTTGAGGAATCTGGCAGTACAGTTCCACCAGCTGCAGCTTACTGCCAGGTTTGCTCTAGTGGTGAAGAGGGAGGGGATGATGAGGTCACTGACTCCACGTGGGTGCCTCAAGGGAGAGAGGATGAGGAGGAGGACGAGGAGGAGGAGGATGCGGCGTCACATGTCCAACGAGGCAGGATGCCCCCTGGAGGCCAGGTAGAGGCCAGCACAGCAACTGTACAACACCGCAGAGCTCCGCCTGTGCAGGGCGCTGCCTCTGCACGTTATCAGAAAAGTTCTTTGGTGTGGGCCTTTTTTGAGACGAGTGCAGCAGATCGCACCACTGCTATTTGCAATATTTGTCTCAAGCGTATCTCGCGTGGCCAAAACATCAGCCGCTTGGGCACCACAAGCATGACCAGACATATGGCGACCTGCCATGCAGCTCGTTGGCAGGCACACATAAAAGACCCACACCAAAGAACTAAGCGGACCTCTCCTTGCTCCTCCTCAGCTGGGATCTCCATCCCCACTACACCTTCAGTCCTCTCTGAAAGCTGCTCTGAGAGGACTGAAGGTGTAGAATTCGGTGTGTCACAACCAAGTACTTGCAGTACACCGACGTCCGAATGCAGCAGGCAAATTTCCCTGCCCCAGCTGCTGGACCGTAGAAAGAAGTACACTCCCAGCCATCCACATGCCCAGCGGTTGAATGCTAGCCTTGCTAAATTGCTAGCACTTCAACTGCTGCCTTTTCAGTTGGTAGACTCGGCCCCCTTCCGTGAGTTTGTTCAATGTGCGGTTCCTCAGTGGCAGGTTCCCAAACGCCACTTTTTCTCGCGGAAGGCGATTCCGTCTCTCTACCGGCATGTGGAGGGCAATGTCCATGCCTCGCTGGACAGGGCGGTCAGCGGTAAGGTGCATATTACCGCTGACTCATGGTCCAGCAGGCATGGACAGGGACGGTACCTTTCTTTCACGGCCCATTGGGTCACTCTATTGGCAGCTGGGAGGGATGCAGGACAAGGTGCAGTAGTGTTGGAGGTTGTTCCGCCACCACGCCTCCAAAACGCGACTACTGCTACTGGTTGTGACACACCTCTCTCCTCCACCCCCCCTCCTCTTCTTCTTCCTCCAGTGCTCTGTCCTTGGAACCAGCGGTGCTCCGTAGGCGTACAAGGGGCTACGCAAGTACGCAGGCAAAAAGATGCCATGCCGTGCTTGCGCTGGTGTGTTTGGGGGACAGGAGCCACACTGGGCCAGAGGTTCTGGCAGCTCTGCAGGGGCAGGCCGAGAGGTGGTTGACGCCACGTCAGCTTAAGCCAGGAATGGTCGTTTCTGACAATGGCACCAACCTCCTCTCCGCCCTGCGACAGGGGCAGCTCACCCATGTGCCCTGCATGGCTCACGTCCTCAACCTGGTGGTGCAGCGGTTCTTGGGCAGGTTCCCAGGCTTACAGGATGTCCTGAGGCAGGCCAGGAAAGTCTGTGTGCATTTCCGCCGATCTTATAATGCCAGTGCTCGGCTGACTGAGCTGCAAAAGGAGCTGAACCTGCCCAAGAACCGCCTAATATCTGACATGCCCACCAGGTGGAACTCAACGTTGGCCATGCTGCAGCGACTGCACACGCAGCAGAGGGCCATCAATGAGTACCTTTGCGACTACGGCACCAGGACAGGGTCAGGGGAGCTTGGTTTTTTTTCCCCACGTCAGTGGAGCATGATCAGGGATGCATGCACTGTCCTCTCACCATTTGAGGAGGCCACGAGGATGGTGAGCAGTGACAGTGCATGCATCAGTGACACTGTCCCTCTTGTCCACCTGTTGGAGCATACGCTGCGTGGGATCATGGACAGGGCACTTGAGGCAGAACAGAGGCAGGAAGAGGAGGACTTCCTTGCCTCTCAAGGCCCCCTTTATCCGGACAGTGTTCCTTCTGTCCCACCCATCACACAGGAAGAGGATGAGGAGGAGGAGGAGGAGGAGGAGGAGGAGGATTGTGTGAGCATGGAGGTGGAGCCTGGCACTCAGCATCAGCAGCAGCAGTCTTTTAGGGATGATGTACAGTCCCAACAAGCCAGTGGACTTGTACGTGGCTGGGAGGAGGTGGCTGGCGATCATGTCATCCTCAGTGACCCAGAAGACTCCGGACCGAATGCCTCAGCTAACCTACGCTGCATGGCCTCCCTGATCCTGCAAAGCCTGCGGAAGGATCCTCGTGTTCTTCGGATCAAGGAGAGGGACCATTACTGGCTGGCCACTCTCCTTGATCCGCGGTACAAGGGTAAGGTTGCGGACCTTATCTTGCCGTCGCAGAGGGAGCAGAGGATGAGACATCTCAGGGAGGCCTTGCAGAAAGGTCTGTGCAACGCGTTCCCAGAAACTGGGAGGCTACAAACTCCTGGTCCTGGGCGACGAGTTGCTGAGGCTTCGGTCAGTGGCAGAAGGAGCGGTGGGGAAGGTGGACGTCTGACCGATGCGTTCAGACAATTTTTTAGTCCGCAGCCCCAAGGTATGATCGGTTCCAGCAACCATCGCCAGCGTCTGATATACATGGTGCAGGAATACCTTGGGGCAAGGTCAGACTTGGACACCTTTCCCACCGAAAATCCTCTGGCTTACTGGGTCCTGAGGATGGATCACTGGCCAGAGCTTGCACAGTATGCAATTGAGCTACTGGCCTGTCCTGCCTCCAGCGTTCTTTCCGAACGCACATTCAGTGCTGCTGGAGGATTTGTGACTGATCATAGGGTGCGCCTGTCCACCGCCTCGGTTGATCGACTGACCTTCATCAAAATGAATCAGTCTTGGATCACCACCAGCTACCAGGCACCTGAGGCGGATATAACCGAATAATTTTTAATGTCACATCCCTTCAAGACTGCCTATGCTGATGCTGAGTGACTGTCCTCTTATGTTCACTGACTATCCTCTTCCTCCTCCTCAATGATCCATGCCACCACACCAGTGCCTAAGGCACAATTTTTCAGCCCCTGTTTAACAGGGGCGTGTACTTACAATTTTTAAAAAAAAATGCTTCGCAACACGTGTGACTGCTGTGCTCCAAGTACAGTCTCTGTGAGGGCCGTGTTGCAGTGTTGTGGCACCAGCACCAGTGCCTAAGGCACAATTTTTCAGCCCCTGTTTAACAGGGGCGTGTACTTACAATTTTTTTAAAAAATGCTTCGCAACACGTGTGACTGCTGTGCTCCAAGTACAGTCTCTGTGAGGGCCGTGTTGCAGTGTTGTGGCACCAGTGCCTAAGGCACAATTTTTCAGCCCCTGTTTAACAGGGGCGTGTACTTACAATTTTTTAAAAAAATGCTTCGCAACACGTGTGACTGCTGTGCTCCAAGTACAGTCTCTGTGAGGGCCGTGTTGCAGTGTTGTGGCACCAGTGCCTAAGGCACAATTTTTCAGCCCCTGTTTAACAGGGGCGTGTACTTACAATTTTTTAAAAAAATGCTTCGCAACACGTGTGACTGCTGTGCTCCAAGTACAGTATCTGTGAGGGCCGGGTTGCAGTGTTGTGGCACCAGCACCAGTGCCTAAGGCACAATTTTTCAGCCCCTGTTTAACAGGGGCGGGTAATTACAAATCTTGATCTAATAGTTCACAGCAGGGCCCATTCCTGCGCCCACCAAGAGTAACTATGAGGGCCTGCAGTCTTGTGGCAACACCGTCCACCACCACCGCCAAAGGCCCAATTTTTCTGCCCTGTTCATCAGGTGCTTGCAATTACAAATCTTGATCTAATAACTCACAGCAGGGCCCATTCCTGCGCCCACCAAGAGTAACTATGAGGGCCTACAGTCTTGTGGCAACACCGTCCACCACCACCGCCAAAGGCCCAATTTTTCTGCCCTGTTCAACAGGTGCATGCAATTACAAATCTTGATCTATTAACTCACAGCAGGGCCCATTCCTGTGCCCACCAGTCTTGTGGCTACACCAACATCTAATAGGGCAAATTTCTGCAGAGTATATACGCCAGGCCCCTACTTTCAAACATCCAACTTACAAACGACTCCTACTTGAAAATGGAAAGAGAAAACAGGAAGTGAGAGGAAATCTACCCCTAGGAAGGGAAATTCTATCCTGTTAGATTTAATTTGGGAAAAAGGTATCTCCTCTCTACTGATACTTTATCACCAATCCTTGTTTCAATTAAAACCCCACTTTTTCCAAAAACATTTGTCATTGGGACGGAAAGTGAGGTGACATGTTCTGAACAGATGTGCAAAGACAGCAAATGTTACAGGGGTGATAACCCCTCCCTATGTTCTCCAAAAAGCTTAAAAATAGATTTTTTTGGGATGGAGCTACACTTCATAATGTACCTGTTCAGATTCTACTTAAGATCAAACCTAAAGCCGCAAGTGGTTTTAAATGGCTTCTTTTTTTCCTTTACAAATGTCATTTTGTGCAAGGACAGTTCTAAACACGGGAAACACATGCCACTTCACAGGCATACTTTGGACACCCCCCAGGTACCATATTTAAAGGAAAATGTCACTTTTTTTTTTTCACTTTATGCATCATTAAAATGACTGCTCCCGAAAAAACGTTAGTTTTTAAAAGTTCTTTTTGCATTGATATATGTCCCCTGGGGCAGGACCCGGGTCCCCAAACCTGTTTTATGACATTAACATGCATATTGGCCGTTGTAATTAGCACTTTTGATTTCGAACGTTCGCGTCCATTATAACGTATAGGGTTCGAAAATTCGCGCGAACTTTCGGTCCGTTCGAAGGTTCTGGTTCGAACCGAACCCGGGGGTGTTCGGCTCATCCCTACTGTTTTTCCAATTGTAATAAAGGTGAATATGACCCCATAGGTTACCCATAGTCACAATTACTACAGAGGAAATGGCAGGCACCATGGAAACCTTACAGTACAAGCTTATTATAATATGAGACAAATGAATGCATTGTTATAGAAATATCTTTGAAAATATTTATTATAAAACTAGCCAGCTAATTGAGAGCTTATGTATGCACACCGATAACCTGTCAGGGCTGGGCTCCGGCTACTTAATGAGCATCTCTTTTATTTTAGTTCTCAGAAGCTGCTTAGCTGTTAATTACCAGCCACTTGTTGTTACCACAGTGACTCACTTGGTTACCATTAACCTGCCTCATTAGTCCAGCCTACAGCCAGCCCCTTTTGCTATTTAAGCAGCTTAGCTAATTTCCTCCTTGCCTTGCATGGTCTATGATCTCTAAGTGCGTTCCTTCCTGTGCTCCTGTGTTTGACTGGCTGATCTCCCTTCTGATTCCTGCTCCTGATTTGTGCTACTGATTACGCTGGCTTCCGGTTTCCTGACCCCGGCTCGTCTGATAACCTGCTCTGGCATCCAAACCCTGGCTTCTACGTTCCTGAAATGTGTTATTTTGTTATTTCATTAACCACTTAAGCCCCGGACCTTTTGGCTGGCCAAAGACCAGAGCACATTTTGCGATTCGGCACTGCGGCGTTTTAACTGACAATTGCGCGGTCGTGCGATGTGGCTCCCAAACAAAATTGACGTCCTTTTTTTCCCACAAATAGAGCTTTCTTTTGATGGTATTGGATCACCTCTGCGGTTTTTATTTTTTGCGCTGTAAACAAAAATAGCGCGACAATTTTGAAAAAAACACATTATATTTTACTTTTTGCTATAATAAATATCCCCTAAAAATATATAAAAAATTTTTTTTTCATCAGTTTAGGCCGATACATATTCTTCTACATATTTTTGGTTAAAAAAACACAATAAGCGTTTATTAATTGGTTTGCGCAAAAGTTATAGTGTCTACAAAATAGGGGTTAGTTTGATGGCATTTTTATTAATAATTTTTTTTTTTTACTAGTAATGGCGCCGATCTGTGATTTTTATCGTGACTGGTTTAGGTTTCATTACCTTAGTCTTATCCTATCACAAAAAGCATTTTTTTCCCCCTTTGTTTCACTAAAGTGGTTGTAAAGGCTATTTTTTACCTCCATTTTTTTGGGGGCGGCAAACAGTACCATCCACCCCCCCCTGGTTGGTTGGTCGGCAGTCGGTCAGGTGGGTCTGGTGCACTTACACCACCTATGTTGCGCAACGCTTCTCACAGGCTTCCCTGGCAGCTTCCCTTGCGCGGCAGCGACGGCTTTCCCTTCCCCTGCTCTCCACGGGCAATGTGGCGGCTTCCGTTTTCTCCCTCCTCCTTGGCAGCCAATTGGGACTCTTCTATTTTCAGCCAATCAGAAAACGGGTCTCAGACCTGTTTCTGCTTGGCAAGATTGAGGATCAGTGTTTCAATAGCAGATATTCATTGGCTGTTGTAACACCTGGGTGGGCTCCTGGTGCAATGCTCTGTGCCCACCCTATTTTGAGCCCTATTGGAGGCTCTGGCTCTAATCAAGTGCTTCAAAAAAACACCCCCTCTGCTGTAATTCACGCGCCCGAAGTCCTGAAAGGGGCCTTGAGGCGATTCAGTTCGCATTGTAGCGCTATACAAATTATTCATTCATTCATCAATAGGGGGTGGCGGTATCCTGTCAAAATAAAGGCCATAGCTAGAGCATTGGGGTGGCGTCCGTGGATAGAGGGGGCGGTGCTCTTGCGCCCCTAATGGAAGGGGGCGCCACTGTTCACACGGGATTCGCAATGGCAGAGTTCCCCACTAAAGGAGAGACAGAAAACAAGCCCCGTTCACCTTTTGTACTATTTCATTTTTTTTCCTGCACACAACATTCAATAAAGAAGAGTTTTACACAGATCGTTTCAAAGCTGTCAGGAAATTTAATAAAAAACAATGATACATTACAAAATAGAAGATGATTCTGAAGAATTCCTTGTATCCAGTGTCTGGTTTGCCTTTGAACCCCCCGGGTGGTCTGAACACATAAGGTTTTAATAGAGAGGATGAATTTTTGAGAGAAGTTTTGATTTACTGTTTGAATACACTGAAAGTGAAGGGTACATGTTTGCCTGATAACTTCATTTCTCCTGCCTAATATACAGCAAAGGTTCCTCCACATTCAATGGATTCCAGGCCTGATACAAATCTATTCATTACATCAGTAGGTAGCAATGATAATTGCCAAACAAAAAGGAAACTGTGGAACCAACATGAGCTTAGAAATACCATTATTGCCATTCATGCATTGTTGAAAAATTGAAAAATACAAAGGAGAAATACAAATACATCAGTAGACATGTGCACAACAGAAAAATGTGTTTATTTTCGTTTTGTTTCTTTCGTTTCCGTTGATTCGTAAATTCGTAAATTCGTAAGTCGTCGGTGTTCGTATTCGTAATGATTTGTATTTTCGTAAGAGTTATTTTTTCGTTGATTTGTTTTTCTGTTAGTTTAATTTTTGTTTATTCGAAATTCGGACGCATTCGTATTTTCATAGATTTAGTTACATTTGTACTTTCGTTAGATTGATTTATTCGTACTTTCGTAACATTGTTTTCGTAGATTCGTAATCGGAGCATTATTCATAATTTTATGTAATGTGTATGCTATTATTACATTTTAAGAGACACGGAAAATTACGAATCAGAAAAAAAAAAAAAAAGTTACGAATATACGACTTTTTTCGTTCAATCCATTCGAGGCACGTTAAGCAGCGCTATTGTAAGGGACACGGAAAATTACCAATTCAACAAAAAAAAAAAAAAGTTACGAATGTACGAATTTTTTTCGTTCATTTTGATTTTCGTTGTTCCTGTTTTCATTTTTCGGATTTTCTTCTTTCGTAGTTTCGTTGTTTCTAATTTGGTTATTTCGGATTTTCGTTGTTTTTCGTATTCATTCGATTCGTTAAAATTTTTAGCGAATCGTTCGTTCATTCGTACAGTGCCTTGAAAAAGTATTCATACCCCTGTGAAATTTTCCACATTTTGTCATGTCCTAAAATAGGCACAATTGGGAAGAATGCACCTTGGCATGTGTACATGGTAATACAGTGTCTTGAAAAAAAACGTAAATGTATTTTATTGGGGTTTTATGTGATAGACCAACACAACAGTGGCACATAATTGTGAAGTGGAAGGAAAATGATAAATGGTTTTCAAAATTTTTTTTACAAATAAATATCTGAAAAGTGTGGCGTGCATTTGTATTCAGCCCCCTTTACTCTGATACCCCTAACTAAAATCTAGTGGAACCAATTGCCTTCAGAAGTCACCTAATTATTAAATAGAGTTGTGTATAATTTAATCTCAGTAGCAATACAGCTGTTCTGTGAAGCCCTCAGAGGTGTGTTAGAGAACCTTAGTGAACAAACAACATCATGAAGGCAACACACTAGACAGGTCAGAGATAGAGTTTTGAACAAGTTTAAAGCAGGGTTAGGTTATAAAAAAAATATCCCAAGCTTTGAACATCTCACGGAGCACTGTTCAATCCATCATCCGAAAATGGAAAGAGTATGGCACAACTCCAAACCTACCAAGACATGGCCGTCCACCTAAACTGACAGGCCGGGCAAGGAGAGCATTATTCAGAGAAGCAGCCAAGAGTCCCATGGTAACTCTGAGAGATGCAGAGATCCACAGCTCAGGTGGGAGAATCTGTCCACAGGACAATTATTAGTCATGCACTCCACAGATCTGGCCTTTATGGAAGAGTGGCAAGAAGAAAGCCATTGTTGAAAGAAAGCCATAAGAAGTCCCTTTTGCAGTTTGTGAGAAGCCATGTGGGGGACACAGCAAACATGTGGAAGAAGGTGCTCTGGTCAGATGAGACCAAAATTTAACTTTTTGGCCTAAAAGCAAAACGCTATGTGTGGCGGAAAACTAACACTGCACATCACCCTGAACACACCATCCCCACTGTGAAACATGGTGGTGGCAGCATCATGTTGTTGGGATGCTTTTCTTCAGCAAGGACAGGGAAGCTGGTCTGAGTTGATGGAAAGATGTATGGAGCCAAATACAGGGCAATCTTAGAAGAAAACTGTTAGAGTCTGCAAAAGACTTGAGACTGAGGCGGAGGTTCACCTTCCAGCAGGACAAAGACCCTAAACATACAGCCAGGGCTACAATGGAATGGTTTAGGTCAAAGCATATTCATGTGTTAGAATGGCCCAGTCAAAGTACAGACCTAAATCCAATTGAGAATCTGTGGCAAGACTTGAAAATTGCTGTTCACAGACGCTCTCCATCCAATCTGACAGAGCTTGAGCTATTTTGCAAAGAAAATGGGCAAAAATGTCACTCTCTAGATGTGCAAAGCTGGTAGAGACATACCCAAAAAAAGACTTGCAGCTGTAATTGCAGCGAAAGGAGGTTCTACAAAGTATTGACTCAGGGGGGCTGAATACAAATACACGCCACACTTTTCAGATACTTATTTGTAAAAAAAGATTGAAAACCATTTATAATTTTCCTTCCATTTCACAATTATGTGCCACTTTGTGTTGGTCTATCACATAAAATCCCAATAAAATACATTTACGTTTTTGGTTGTAACATGACAAAATGTCGGAAAATTTCAAGGGGTATGAATACTTTTTCAAGGCACTTTACCTATGTTAGTCAGTGTCATCAAGTGTCCATAGCATAGCTCCCAACTGTCCCTGATTTGGAACACAGTCCCTCTGTCCATCTTACCTCCTCATTTGTCCCTCATTTTGGTCTGCGCTACAGTATCTCACAAAAATGAGTACGCCCCTCACATTTTTGTTAATATAATATTCTATCTTTTCATGTGACAACACTGAAAAAATTACACTTTGCTACAATGTAAAGTAGTGAGTGTACAGCTTGTATAACAGTGTAAATTTGCTGTCCCCCCAAAATAACTCAACACACAGCCATTAATAGCTAAACCGCTGGCAACAAAAGTGAGTACACCCCTAAGTGAAAATGTCCAAATTGGGCCAAAAGTGTCAATATTTTGTGTGGCCACCATTATTTTCCAGCACTGCCTTAACCCTCTTGGGCATGGAGTTCACCAGAGCTTCACAGGTTGACACTGGAGTCCTCTTCCACTCTTACATGATGACATCACAGAGCTGGTGGATGTTAGAGATCTTGCGCTCCTCCACCTTCCATTTGAGGATGCCCCACAGATGCTCAATAGGGTTTAGGTCTGGAGACATGCTTGGCCAGTGCATCACCTTTACCCTCAGCTTCTTTAGCAAGACAGTGGTCATCTTGGAGGTGTGTTTGAGGTCGTTATGTTGGAATACTGCCCTGCGGCCCAGTCTCTGAAGGGAGGGGATCATGCTCGGCTTCAGTATGTCACAGTACATGTTGGCATTCATGGTTCCCTCAATGAACTGTAGCTCCCCAGTGCTGGCAGCACTCATGCAGCCCCAGACCACGACACTCCCACCACCATGCTTGACTGTAGGGAAGACACACTTGTCTTTGTACTCCTCACCTGGTTGACGCCACACACGCTTGACACCATCTGAACCAAATACGTTTATCTTGGTCTCATCAGACCACAGGACATGGTTCCAGTAATCCATGTCCTTAGTCTGCTTGTCTTCAGCAAACTGTTTGTGGGATTTCTTTTGCATCATCTTTAGAAGAGGCTTCCTTCTGGAAGGACAACCATGCAGACCAAATTGATGCAGTGTGCGGCGTATGGTCTGAGCACTGACAGGCTGACCCCCCCCTTCAACCTCTGCAGCAATGCTGGCAGCACTCATACATCTATTTCCCAAAGACCACCTCTGGATATGGCACTGAGCACGTGCAACTTCTTTGGTTGACCATAGCAAGGCCTGTTCTGAGTGGAACCTGTCCTGTTAAACTGCTGTATGGTCTTGGCCACTGTGCTGCAGCTCAGTTTCAGGGTCTTGGCAATCTTCTTATAGCCTAGGCCATTTTTATGTAGAGAAACAATTATTTTTTTTCAGATCCTCAGAGAGTTCTTTGCCATGAGGTGCCATGTTGAACTTCCAGTGACCAGTATGAGAGAGTGAGAGCGATACACACCAAATTTAACACACCTGCTGGGCCCAATTTGGACATTTTCACACCTGAGACCTTGTAACACTAACGAGTCACATGACAGCTGGGGAGGGAAAATGGCTAATTGCGGCCCAATTTGGACATTTTCACTTAGGGGTGTACTCACAAAAGAGAAGGTAAGAAAAGTAAAGAAGGCAATTGTGACTATAGGTTTGTACAAGACCTAAGGGCCATCAATAGCCTAGTGGTACCGATTGCCCCAAAAGTGCCTGATGTGCCATCAATATTTACCGCCATACATTACGATGCAGAGTATTTTACTGTGATTGATTTATTGAACGCATTTTTATTTCCGTCCCTGTGGATGAGGAGGCACAACCAATCTTTGCTTTATGTTTTTTTTTTTAAAACCGCCAACTAACATGGTGCAGAATGCCCCAGGGCTATATAGACTCCCTTGCAGCCTATTCCAGACTACTCTCAGAGCTTGGATACCAGGATATTGTTCATCCCTGCTGCAGTATGTGGATGAATTCCTCGTCTGCAGTTCTACTCGGGTGGCCGCCCTGGAGGATGGGAGGGATCTTTTGAAATGTATTTTTGAAAGTGGTTACAAAGTGTCAAAGAAAAATTGCAAATGGTGTCAGAAAAGGTTGAATATTTTGGTTTTGTACTCTCAAAAGGAGAAAGGAAAGTCAATCACAGAAGAGCTATGGCTCTTGTGGGTCTGCCCCGCCCATTTGCTAAGAAAGACATGTTCACCTTTCTTGGTAATTATGATTGGTTACTGCCGCCAATAAGTACCTGACTGTTCCTACTACAATCTCCTGAGACAAGCCACAGGTTTACACATGCCAGATTGTATAAAATGGTCAAATGAAATGTGCAATGCTTTTGTGTATTTGAAAAATGCTATGGTAATGGCTCCAGGGCTCGGCCTCCCTAACTAGGAAAAATGTTTAATTTGTTTGCAGAAAAAATGTTTCATTTGTTTGCAAGGGAAAATTGTAAGGACGTGTCAGGTGTCCTCGCTCAGGAGCATGGAGGCAAGTTGCGCCCTATTATTTTTTCAAAGATGGTTCCGGTGCAGGTTCAAGGCATGCCTGTGTGTCTCAGAGGCATCCTATTCGATGATGGTTTTGAGATGGCCACTTCTTTCACTCTGGGGCACGACACTACACTTACACAATGTATGAAAAATGTACATACGCAGCACATGTCTGCTCAGATTTGTATCACGTACCTTACAGCGGAGTCCGGATGCTGGGGATGGCCTCGTGCACGGTTCCGGTCCAAACACCCCTGGTGGTGGGAACAGGGAGTGCTGGGGCGCACGAAAGGGTGCAAGTGCCTGCGGCTGGTAGACTGGTGCTTGGAAGGACTGGTTCCTCTGGAGAGCTGGTGTACACGTTGGTATCCAAGGCTGTGCAGGAACGGCCGAACAGGTGGGTGTAGGCACTGCGAGGTCAAGACGGAAAACAGGTCGGCAACTGGCTGGCAAACAAGGTACAAGGCAGATGGCAAGTCCGTGGTCAAAAAGCAGGCAATAGGTTGGCAACAGGCTGGCAAACAAGGTACAAAGCGGAAGGCAAGTTCGTGGTCAAGGCAGGCAATAGGTTGGCAACAGGCAGGTGATAAAGTACCGAATCAGAGAGCAGAGCCGTAGTCCAGGGATCCAAGCTGAGGTCAAACCAAAGGAAGCAGTCAGTAAGCGGGGTCAATCCAGGAAGGGTAACAGGAAAACCAGGTGAATCAGGACCAAGGTAGGCAGGAACTTCAGGCAGGTATTCAGGAGATAAGACTGAAGACGATCCAGCACTGACACCATGTGAAGGCCCTGTTTATATAGGGCGCCTTGTGCTGGGATTGGTGGAGGTATGGGTCCGTGCGTGATTACGCGCACACGTTCGTGCTGACGTGGAAGTGCGTGCCCTCGTTCGTATTGACAAACGAGGGCGCGCACAGGTCAGCGTTGGTACGCGGGTACGCCCGCACGTTCGGTTTCGTTGAGAAGGCTGCGCATGGGTATTGGCGCTTGCCGAACGGAGATTAACCCCTACTGGACGAGGACGGGCATGGAACGCGTGAGTTCTCTGACATTGCCCCCTCCTTAGAGGCAGCCTCCGGATGCCTCTTTGAAATGAACCCTGGGAGCGGGAACGATGAAAAGCCTGTATAAGTCTCTGGGCATGAAGATTCGTTCTTGGTTCCCAGGAATTTTCTTCTGGGCCAAAACCTTTCCATTTAATTAAATATTGGTCCTCACCTTGCCGTTTTCTGTGATCCAGGATAGCTTCAATTTCAAATTCCTCTTCCCCATTCACTCGGATAGCCTCCGGAGGTCCCACTTCACGATCTGGAAAGGAATTTGGAACATCAGGTTTAAGTAGGGAGACATGAAACACCGGATGTATCCTGAATGAGGCAGGGAGTTCAAGTTCATAGGCCACTGGGTTGACCTTTCTCTTGACAGGGAAAGGGCCCAAGTATCTAGGTCCCAATTTCTTGGAGGGGCATGCTAGTTTTAAATTTGTAGTAGATAGCCACACACGATCTCCTACCTCCAAGTTCAATTCTAGCCTTCTCTTCTTGTCGAAGTATTTTTTGTCATCCTCCTGTGCTTTAGCAATAGTTTCCCTGAGCATCTGGTTGTTGGAGGAAAGGAAATCCAGTCTATCTTGAACAGCCGGTACAGAAGATTCGGGCACAAGTGCGGGTAGAAAGGAGGGATGAAATCCGTAGTTGGAGAAAAACGGTGATTGGTTTGTGGTGGAGTGGATGGAATTGTTAAAAGCAAATTCTGCCAAGGGAAGCAATGAGGCCCAATCCTCTTGGGAAAACGAGGAGAAGCAACGTAGGTATTGTTCCAACGTTTGGTTGGTACGTTCGGTCTGCCCGTTGGTCTGTGGATGGTAAGCTGAAGAGAGACTACATTTAATACCTAGTGCCTTGCATAACGACCTCCAAAACTTGGACGTGAACTGCACTCCACGGTCAGAGACGATGTCACTGGGGATTCCATGAAGTCTGACAATTTCTTTAATGAAGATCCTGGCGGTTTCAATTGCTGAAGGTGTCCCTTTCATGGGAATGAAATGTGCCATCCGAGAAAAGCGGTCTACCACCACAAAAATAGAAGAGAACCCTTTAGAGGGGGGAAGCTCCACAATAAAATCCATGGCAATTTTGTCCCATGGTCTCTCGGGAATAGACAGTGGTTTTAGCAGGCCCCATGATTTGTTTTTACTGCTTTTATTTCTGAGACAAATCAGACAAGAGTTAACATAATTCCTGCAGTCCCTGGCCAGATTTGGCCACCAAAAGTGTCTCTGGATTAGATCCATAGTCTTGTGGCCCCCAAAGTGACCCGCCAGAGGATAGTCATGGCAGGCCTGTAAGACGGTGGTGCGTAGGTCTTGAGGGATAAAAATTTTATTGTTGAGCCAAAAAAACCCATCCTTCTCCTGAAGGTTGATGCCCGGAGGTAATTGTGTTTCCACGGAAGCTTGGCGGAGCTGTGTCATGAAACTGGATTGGGTCAGGAGAAAATTCCCTGCTTGCAGGATAGTATCTGGTGGAGACGGGGTTTCAAGTTCTGTGAACATTCGGGATAAGGCATCGGGTTTAACGTTTTTAGATCCAGGGCGATAAGTAATATGAAAATTAAAACGGGAAAAGAAAAGAGCCCATCTGGCCTGTCGGGGTCTAAGGCGTCTGGCAGTTCTGAGGTATTCTAAATTTTTCTGATCTGTGAAGATCAGTATCGGATGTGCTGCCCCTTCCAGGAGATACCGCCATTCTTCCAGGGCCAGTTTTATTGCTAGGAGTTCTCGGTCACCTACGTCATAGTTCCTTTCTGATACACCTAGTTTCCTGGAAAAGAAAGCCACCGGGTGCATTAGAGACTTGGGTCCTTGGCGTTGAGACAGGATGGCTCCCACTGCACTCTCTGAAGCATCGACCTCCAGAGTGTAGGGTAATGCAGGGTCAGGGTGCTTCAGTACTGGAGCGGAGGTGAATGCCCTTTTTAATTGGTCAAAGGCGGTTTGGGCCGCTGAAGTCCACTGGAAGTGGCTTTGCTTCTTGGTGAGCTGAGTGATAGGTGCGATGATCTTGGAGAAGTTCCTGATGAATTTTCTATAAAAATTTGAGAACCCGACAAAACGTTGCACCCCCTTTTTGTCATTTGGAGGTGGCCAGGACATGATGGCAGAGACTTTCTGGGGATCCATGGCTACACCCCCAGTTGAGATAACCAGGCCGAGGAAGTGAATGGTCTGGCGTTCAAATTCACATTTTTCGGCTTTTGCGTAAAGTCCATGTTGCCTTAATCTGCCCAGAACTTGCTTGACATGATCACGATGAATTTCTAGAGAGGTGGAGAATATCAGGATATCGTCCAGGTAGACGATTACAAAGGAATCTAGAAAGTCTCTGAAAATATTATTAACAAAATGCTGAAAAGTGGCCGGGGCGTTGCATAGTCCGAATGGCATGACTAAATATTCGAAGTGGCCAAAACGTGTTCGGAATGCTGTCTTCCATTCGTCACCCTTGCGTATTCTGATCAGGTTATAGGCCCCACGTAGGTCCAACTTCGTAAATATTTTTGCTGAGCGGAGTCTCTGAAATAATTCCGGGACTAGTGGAAGCGGGTACCGATTCTTAATTGTCACTTTATTCAGGTCCCTGTAATCCACACATGGGCGGAGTGAGTGATCTCTTTTTTCCACAAAGAATATTCCGGCTCCCGCTGGGGAGGAGGAATGTCGGATGAATCCCTTCTTGAGGTTCTCATCGATGTACTCCTTGAGGACCAGGAGTTCAGGTTCGGACAGGGGAAAGATCCGCCCGAAAGGGATTTCGGCCCCAGGTAGTAACTCAATCGGGCAGTCGTAGACCCGATGGGGAGGAAGGGTGTCTGCTTTCTGTTTATCGAACACGTCCAGGAAGTTGTGGTACACTGGCGGCACCAACTCTTTGAATTCAGAGTCCGTTTTTAGGCACCCAATAACTGGTGGAATCTGGTGGAAGGTCTTGAGACAGTTCTGTAGACAGTAAGAGGACTGAAAGGTCACCTCACCGGTGACCCAGTTGACCTGGGGATTGTGGGCCTGTAGCCAAGGCATTCCTAGGATGACAGGAAACAAAGGTGAGGAGATGACATCCAGACGGAGTAGCTCCTGGTGACCTGGTGGGATGCTGGTGAATAGGGGTTGTGTCTCCAGGGTAATAGGCCCGGACTTGATATTTGACCCATCTGCTAGCCGTATGGAGAGTTGATGCTGCTTAGGTGTTAATGGGATGTTATGTTGTAGAGCGAAGGCATGATCCACAAAGCAGCTACATGCGCCAGAGTCAATTATAGCCTGGACTTGGAGTATTTCTCCTGGGAGCTGTAAGGAAATAGGAACAGCGATGTGAGCGGCTTTTATTAGAGACAAGGCGAAAGGCACACGGGATGATGAATTGAACTTACGGATCTTATTCGGGCATGTGTTGGCGTAGTGCCCAGCTTCCCCACAGTAGAGGCAGAGGTTGTTCTGGCGACGCCGCTGTTTCTCCTCGGGTGATAATGGTGAGCGGAGTAGGCCGACTTGCATGGGCTCTGGTGCTCCTGAGTTGGCAGCAGGCACGTTGGAAACGGGAGTAGGAGGGTAGTTGGGACCCTTGGGTAACACCCATGTGGGGCGTGTCAAGCTGGACCTCTCGGACCTCCGCTCTCTTAAACGACGGTCTATCTGGATAGACAGCTGAATCAAATCCTCCAAAGTACTAGGAATCCCCACTCGGGCTAGCTCATCCTTCAGAGCTTCAGAGAGGCCTATGCGGAACTGATAGAGGAGTGCGGCGTCGTTCCAAGAGGTGTCGGAACTCCACCGCCTGAAGTCTGTTACGTAGTCCTCTACTGGCCGGCGCCCTTGTTGGAGAGCATGGAGGCTGGCCTCTGCTGTTGTAGTGCGTTGAGGATCATCATACAACTTGGCCATTTCATCCAAAAATGAGTCCAGGGTATCCAGAAGAGGACTGGCTTGTTCCAACATACGGTGGGCCCAGGTCTGAGGCTCCCCTTGGAGTAGGGAGACTATGAACCCCACCTTAGTGCTCTCCAGGGAGAAGGTGCGAGGTTGTAGCAGGAAGTAGAGCCGGCAGGCATTCCTGAAGGAGCGGAACTTACTGCGGTCCCCTGAAAACCGTTCCGGTGGGGGCACACGAGGTTCTGGGGGTGGCATCATTACTGTGGGTGCTGATGCAGAGGTTGCTGAGCCAGAAAACCGGGATGCCAAGGAGGCCTGATGAGTTGCAGAGCCCGGGGCCATGGATTCCACTCTCTGTTCTAGTTGATGGTAGCCATCTCGCAGGCCCTGGACTGCCAGGGTAAGGGCCGACATCTGTTGGCACAAAGCTTCCAAAGGCGAGGCACCCCCTTCGGACTCCATTCTGGCTGGATCGTACTATCACGTACCTTACAGCGGAGTCCGGATGCTGGGGATGGCCTCGTGCACGGTTCCGGTCCAAACACCCCTGGTGGTGGGAACAGGGAGTGCTGGGGCACGAAAGGGTGCAAGTGCCTGCGGCTGGTAGACTGGTGCTTGGAAGGACTGGTTCCTCTGGAGAGCTGGTGTACACGTTGGTATCCAAGGCTGTGCAGGAACGGCCGAACAGGTGGGTGTAGGCACTGCGAGGTCAAGACGGAAAACAGGTCGGCAACTGGCTGGCAAACAAGGTACAAGGCAGATGGCAAGTCCGTGGTCAAAAAGCAGGCAATAGGTTGGCAACAGGCTGGCAAACAAGGTACAAAGCGGAAGGCAAGTTCGTGGTCAAGGCAGGCAATAGGTTGGCAACAGGCAGGTGATAAAGTACCGAATCAGAGAGCAGAGCCGTAGTCCAGGGATCCAAGCTGAGGTCAAACCAAAGGAAGCAGTCAGTAAGCGGGGTCAATCCAGGAAGGGTAACAGGAAAACCAGGTGAATCAGGACCAAGGTAGGCAGGAACTTCAGGCAGGTATTCAGGAGATAAGACTGAAGACGATCCAGCACTGACACCATGTGAAGGCCCTGTTTATATAGGGCGCCTTGTGCTGGGATTGGTGGAGGTATGGGTCCGTGCGTGATTACGCGCACACGTTCGTGCTGACGTGGAAGTGCGTGCCCTCGTTCGTATTGACAAACGAGGGCGCGCACAGGTCAGCGTTGGTACGCGGGTACGCCCGCACGTTCGGTTTCGTTGAGAAGGCTGCGCATGGGTATTGGCGCTTGCCGAACGGAGATTAACCCCTACTGGACGAGGACGGGCATGGAACGCGTGAGTGAGTCTGTATCAGGAACAACCCACACAAGGCCGAACACCTGATATATCCAACAATTCCTTTTTTTATTTTTTCACACACATGCCCAAACTAGGCAAAAGACAGGAATATTTTTTGGAAATTGTGGACAAGTTCTCAAGATGAGTTGAACTTTTTGTCACCACAAAAGAAGATGTACAAACAGTAGTGAGGATCCTCGTTCAGGAAATCATTCCTCGATGGGGATGCCCACTTCTTATAAACTCAGACAGACAATGGACCTACATTTGTATCAAGGGTCTGCCAGGACTGGGTAAAAACTCTCAAGATAGAACGGAAGTTTCACATTCCCTAACACCCTCAAAGCTCAGGGATAGTAGAAAGAATAAACAGAATAATAAAAAAAAGACAAAATAAGAAAGGCCACAGGAGGAACCTTTGCCAACTGGAAGAAGGTCCTCCCAGCAGTCCTGGCAGAAATAAGAATGACCCTTCCAAGACAACAGTGTATTTACCTTTTGATGTCTTGATGGGTCGACTTTTCCCCACCCCATGGGCCAGAGCAAATTTAATGATAGAAAAGGGAGATTTAGACTTATTACAGGAAGAATATGTAAGGTAATTGGTTGAAACATTGTAAACAGTTGAGAGAAATGTTGCTCGCACCTTTTCTTTTTCTTCACAGGAAACTACTCGCCCCTTCAAATTGGGAGACACCGTGGTGGTCCATCAGCTGAACAGAAATAAGAAGCAAGAGTATCCCTTTGGACCTCCTACCACAGTGGTTGCAGTGACCAGAACAGCCATCCTAGTGGAAAATTGCCAGTCCTGGATCCATGCCAACAGAGTAAAAAAGGTTGCCCAAAGCCCCAACAGCAGGAAGGAGATCTTGGATACAGGAGGCCCTCAAGCAGAAGTCCAAGCAGATGAAGGAGTTCCTGGGAAAGCAGGTCCGGCCAGAGAAGATGACCTTGCTTACTTCACCACAGACTTCTGACAAGGCATTCTGCCCACTAATCCTGATCTCTCTGACAGTGTTCCTACCCACCTGGATCACCACTAACTGTATCTATCACCCTAAAGATTTGGGTGCAATTAAAAGTATCTGTGGGAACACAAACACACACACACACACACAAGAACATTATATTGACACAAGCTAGAACCAAGAGAGAGATTGGAGATAGTTTTACTGATAAGATGCTTTTGCTAAAATTTAAGTATGCTTATGCTAAAAAAATCAGGGTATGAAGAATGTTGAATATGTAGCATATTAAGCGCTGCGCAAACGGTTATATAAATCCTGTATAATAATAATAATAATAATGATAATATTACATCCTAGCCCTGCCCGAATTGCCCTTTTGGCTGTACCTTTAAATGTTTCCTCCTTTCTCAATGAGACTCCTCCTGTATTCTTGACTAACATATCCACTCTGTACATAAACAACATTGTTACCTTTCCAATAGCAGGTAGAAGTCATTCCCCTGTTTGGTGTTTTAATTTAGGGAATGAGACACAGACTAACCCCTCTTTCTGCAGCAGGTCAATATTTAATATTTCCATGTGCGAATCCGGAGTCTCTGCCCCTGCCTGCTCACTGTTTCAAGTAACTGACCCAGGGTTAAAC